>JAOTQR010122898.1:0-23519 GCA_025774065.1 Solanum ossicruentum
TCCAATTTTGCAACATAAGGGCTCCATCTTAGCCTATTGACCAATTTGGTCCCAAACTTTTCTATTTTGATCCAATTAAGAACTTCCGACTCCAACTTAATTATTGCCACCATATTCACTTAATACTCAAACCAAATACCAGAAATATACTTAAGTTTAAATTACCCGACGTCCACAACAAAATTTCTCAATTGCATAGTTCTCCTAATTTAAAATAATTACGGGGTCTAACACTTTTCCTATTCATTACTATCTTAGTCAAGTTAATAACACTAAGAAGGTTCTAATGTTGACCACCATCAGAAAACATACAAAACAAAGAGAGTTAATTAATATATGAATGCACACTTTCCAAGAATTATGAGTTATTCGATTTCACTTTGTTAGTTCTTTATGGTTTCCACAACCCTAGTTGTGGATTTAGCTACTCATAATTTGTGTAGATGCAAGACTTATGAATTGGAATCATATAAAAGAGTACTTACACAACTGAATTAAACACAAGCAAATTGAAGCTATAATCAAATCGAGGTACAAATGTTTCTCAAAACTCTCCAATGTTTTCTCTACTCAATCTCACTCTTTTTCTCTCAAATTGTCCAACTCTCTCTATGAACTTAATGAAAAATAACCTAAAAATCTATTTATAATATTTAAAATACAAGTGCTAAACAAAATAGCATAGCTGGGTCAGCATGCCTCACAAACAACTATGCCGGCTATATTGTGTTCCACGACTCGTAATCGGACTCTTATACATTGTTGCTACAAAATTGGACTTGTGATCTATGACACCCCCCTACAGTCTGTAGGGGGTTTCATCTGATGAATATTCAGACGGTCCTTCTTCTCTTCTCCTGAGGGCACGAGACATAATCTATGACGCGTAAAATGGTTCTCAACCCATCTGCATGTTCATAGAATAAACTTCAGAAAATCAGCCCCTGACTAGAATAGTCCAAGTAACCTCCCTCATGACCCGTAGAATGCTCTACAATCTATAAAAAGTCTCATATATCATCCAAATAGCAACTTCTGCAAAGTTTTTTGGAAATCAAGGCCAAACCAGAAATCCTACAAATAAAACATAAAAACAAATAAAACCCACTAACAACGCATTGAAAACACATAAAATTCCAAGTTTTAAGCATCAAAAGTGTTGTATTTTGACAACACATCTACACCCTCAACTTAAAATTGTTACTTCTCCTCAAGCAACAGACTCAATCTATATAAGTAGTATAGTAACACACAGACCTCAACCAAATGACAGACATCACAGCAGACTTAAGCATGAATACCCGCACCACTATTCCAAAATAGAATCAGATAGCCATCTAGCAAACCAATATAGAGTAATGCTTGTGAAAACACAACTATGAAAGTGAGGTACTATCAACGAGCCATAATCACTAAATAAACCTAATGCTAACAATGCAATGCATGTGGCCTCACTGAAAGAAGTCCCATATCTCACTCTAAATGATGTGTTCATGTATAATCTTGGGATTATGCAAAATCACTGACCCTCACAAAAGATATTCATGCATCATGTCCAGGACCATAGGCTTTCCCCTATACTCATGATTAAAACCTTTAACTAATCAGACTAGGATCACTTTAGGACTTTATAGGCTTGTAACGTAGGCTTAGAGTATGATATTTTGGGGAACATAGTGACTAAAGACCCTCCTTGACACTGCGTTTTTCTAAACTCTTCCCTACCAACACTATTACTTTCACTCTATTCTCCATTTTCTCCTATTTCAAGCTTTTCTGGGTGCTTTCTTTTCATTTTTTAGCTTTTTGCCTTATTTTTGCACTTCATTTTTCTTTTTAGCTCACTACAAAGACATCACTTATTTTTCTTACACCCAGTACATGATTTTTCTTCTTTTCCCTATATCACTAACTTTTCCCCTTATAATTGTTTTTCACCTTTATATCAGCCACACTCAAATTAGGCTTTTGGCCTGAGTTGAGGTGCACATTATCCATCCTCAGAACTAGGGCTACTTTTGGTAGCCAGTTTCAACTTAGGCTTTTCTGCCTTAGTCAAGGTGCACAATATTCATGGAAGGAACAGGGCCAATTTTAGGATTTTTCAATTGATAAGGCTAGGTTACTTATGTATTTACAATGAATAGGTACATGTCATGTTCAAACATTAGGATCAAGGGATATTTTGCAAGTTTGGTTGGTCATTTAGATTGAATGGACTATTAGGAACAATGACCTAAAATCCATTCCTAATCTAGTTAATCTATAGTCTACCTTAGAGTTACAGGGCAAGATCTGAATTGAAACATAATACATGAATCAGCAAATTAAGTTCACACTCACATGACACTGATTACATCATCAACAAAAGACCCTCCAATCATGCTTTTTATCTCAATTTATCCTCACTTTTCAGAATAAGCATTGTCAACATACCTAAATATGTATGGTTTCTTCCTAGACTACTAACCAAAATTTGGTGGGTATCATTTTTCACTAAAACACACAAAAAAGACCCATACATATGCAGATATATCACTACTAGATGCTACAAATACTACTTAAAACATCCTAAACATGATGGTTCAATAGAAAAAAAATATCCATGGGGGAAAAGAACACAGGTAAGAACACCCTCAGGATAAATAATTAGGATAGGTATGGACCTAGCTACTCAGACTTCATTGAGATCCATAACTATCCACGCTGGATCAAAAAAGAGGTGCATTGTCCCCAATGCACTCAATCAAAGCAAACTAAAGTATAGGGGTCAAAAAGCAGATCTGGGTGCCTATGCGCCAATCTCCTCCTCCCAAACAGCTCCGATTTATTGTCGTGACACGACACAGATGACTTGAGTACTCAGAATTCCTTAAGCTTTTGTACTTTCTTTCTAGTAGTTGTAGAAGGTTCAGAGGTACTCTCCTCACCATTAGTTGTACCCATCTTGCACCATTCAGTATCATTTAGATCTTGCCCTATGGTGCTGCACACTATGCCCCTTTGGATCTATCTAAACTGAGTTGATACTTGTCCAAACTGATGTTCAAGTTGTTTCTTCATAATAGAATGTTGTTCAATCTTTTGATTTATGCTGACGATGTCAGATTTAAGCCACCTCAAGGTCTCATCCTTTAGGTTGGCCTTTATCAATAATTGGCTAAGTATCTCCTCAAACTTGGAATTACTATTACCCATATCACCATTGTATGGGGGGTAAGTAATGACGACTCCCACTGCCGCCCCTACAGTCCTCTTTTGAAATCCTTTCTTATCCCCTCTACCTATTGTGGTTACCTTCCTGGATGCTTCTAGACCTAGCTAGTTCTTGTGTTTGCATCATTAGCATCTCAATGTGGGTATTACTTTGCACGAGAATCCGCATGGTCTCCTCATTTATTACTGCTTGCCTTGGGCTTATGCCAATCGTATTAGCACATTTTGGTGGAGGGCTTATTCATGAGCCCCAACATATGATTCAATTGGTCCACCAAATCCTGCTACTTAGTAATTTCTATGAGTGACTGGTATACCAACAAGCCTCCCAAGATGATATCCGCATATGGTTGGCTATTTGCATCCAGGGCTCGTTAGAAGACCTCCATCAGGATATTGTCAGCGATTTCATGGCTTGGGACACTCTTCAAGTACTTAGTCAATCGCTCCCATGTAGTACTAATTGAGTCACTATGAAATTGCTCAAATTTTTTGTTATGATCTTTCAATTTGAGCTTCTTCGACCTCGAAAAGTACGTCTCCAAAAATTCCTCATGCAATTCAGCCCAACTGGTGATCAAACTCTATGAGAGCTTAGATAGCCATAATGCTGCATTGCTGTAAAAGTTAATATGAAGACACAAAGTCCCACAATATCTATAGATAGATTCTGTGTTCCCATCACACTCTTGCAGATGAATGCAACGTTTTGTAGATGGCTATAAGGATCCTCCGATGGTAAGCTCGCAAACAACCCACGGTTCTGCAACATCTGAAGCAACCCACTCGAAATAATAAACTTTGTGTTTGCCGGTAGTGATGGAAACAAAATAGCTCCTGTCACCTCTATAACCATAGGAGTTAGCCTATATTGATTCTACTAATAAGCATTGACATTAAAATCCTATGGCTATGGAGTAATTTCCTCGAGAGGAGGTAGGTTCTCATGGTCAGTATTTTCATTCCAGTTCTTATTTAGGGCTACATTAGCCGCGTTGTTGGTATTATCTTGGGCCATTCTTCTCAATGTTTTCTGGATCTCTGGGTCAAATGGAGTTAATGTTCTGCCTCAACTTTGTGTGTTGGGCATACACTACATTTATACCTTGAAAAAGAACAAAAATAATAGAAAACATAAAATGAGAGAAATAAAGATTAATACCCAAATCATTTGAATTAACCAAGTCTAGCCGTATTTCCTATGAATGACGTCAAAATCTTGATGTCACCCAAGTTACACCTCCTTTTTAGGATAAAAAATTCATTGCCAAGAAATAGAACCTAACCAAGGTTAGGGTCGATCCCAGAGGGAATACATAGACTTAGGAGAATTCAATATATGCAATTTAATAATTAACTAACTTATCTCCCCGGGGTGGGGGGGTTTGTAATAACAAGTTTAAAAGTAAACCTGATTAACACAAAAGTTTAACCAATATTGAGAGAAACTAGGATATTGTGTTTCACATTATTTCCTAATGTAGTATCACCAGATAACCTACTTCTTTTCTAGTGTATAGCATGCAGGAGGGTAATTTAAGTTCACCAAACCCTTTGGTCTAGGCGAGAGACGAATTTCACTACGTGACTTGGCCCATCTCTGCAGTGTGCATTACTAAATTTTGCCTATTAGTCCCAGTACAACCTCCCATTGGCCTAGTTCGGTTGATTAGATGAGAACACATCAATCTAATCCTGTTAATTAATCTTTTTTCCTATTCATTACTACCTTTGTCCAGTCCGTAACACTAGTGGGTTCTAATGTTGGCCACCATCAGAAAGCATGCAAAACGAAGATAGTTAATTAATACATGCATGCACACTTTTCAAGAATTATAAATTATCTGATTTTACTTTGTTAGTTCTTCATGGTTCCCATAACCCTAGTTGTGGATTTAGCTACGCATGATTTGTGTAAATGCAAGACTTATGAATTGGAATAACATACAGAGCACTTTCACAATTAAATCAAACACAAGCTAATCCAAGCTTCAATGAAAATAACAAGATTATAAGATCAAATCAAAGTACAAGTGTTTTTTAAAACTCTCCACTGTTTTCTCCACTCAATATCACTCTTTTTCTCTCAAATTGTCTAACTCTCTCAGAAAACTTAATGAAAAATAACCTAGAAAAACCTATTTATATTATTTAAAATACAAGTGCTAAACAAAATAAGATAGCTGGGTTGACATGCCTCACGAATAACTTTATGGGTCGTATTGTGTTCCATAGTCCATAATCGTGCTCTTGTACATTGTTGCTGCAGAACTGAACTTGTAATCTATGACACCCTCTACGGCCTGTAGGGGGTTTTGTCTGATGAATATTCAAAAGGTCCTCCTTCTCTACTCCTCAGGACACGAGACATGGTCTAGGACTCGTAAAATGGTTCACGATCCATCTGTATATTCGTAGAACAAATTTTTAAAAATCAGCCCCTCACTAGAATAGTCCACGAAACCTCCTTCAAGACTTGTAAAATGCTTTCTGGCTTGTAAAGGGTCTCATATTCTGTAAAGTCTACCTAAAATCCAGGCCAACCCAGGAATCCTGCAAATAAAACACAAAACCCACCAACATCACATTGAGAACACACAAAATTCCATATTTTAAGCATCAAAAGTGTTGTATTTTGACAGCATATTAGTAACACCTATGAAAGGAGTAATGCCTTTTGGCAAAAAATGCAAATTGAGTCGTAGATATATGGGACCTTACAAGATTGTGAAACAAAATGGAAAGGTGGCTTGTGAGCTGGATTTGCCTATGGATTTACCTATGATTCATTCGGTGTTTCATGTTTTGATGCAAAGGAAATTTTTGGGTGATCCTAATTCTATTTTCCCATTGAAGGATGTGATTATTGAGGAAAACTTCACTTATAAAGAGGTATCAGTTGAGATTTTGGACTGACAAATAAAGAGATTAAGAAATAAGAAAATTGCATCTGTGAAAGTGTTGTAGAGAAACCAACAAATTGAGAGTGCTACTTGAGAAGTGGAGGTTGACATGATGAAATGATATCCTTACCTCTTTCCTTCTCTGCAAGCCTAAGTTACCTAAATGCAAATTATTCCTCCAAATCCTCACGAATTCATTTTTCATTGTCATGTTGCATGCATACATGACAATGTGACAGTTTTTAAGTGATGTTTGATGTATACGTTTAATGATTTTATGAACGTGATGTTTAAGTTGCATTTTTGCATTCATGATGCATTGTTGATTATGTTTGTATTTTGCTCAAGCTTGCTTTTGTCTTATTTGATGACGAATGATCCCAAGGAGGAGATATTGTAATACCACATAGGTTTGAAAAGTCTAAAAGATGGAAAAGTTGCCAAAAAATCTTAAACTGGACAAGTGTTACGAGCTAATCTACGGCTCATGGATTGAACAACTAGTCATAGACAAGCTTCGTGGTTAAGGTCTAGAAGTTGGTAAAAAATCATTGCAGAAATTCAAATGACTTGTTTTGATGATCTCGTCAGTTGTTTGATTTTTTTCAATAGTTAAGAATACTATTGCAACAACTTCAATTGTTTAAAAAAATTACACAACTGTCGAGATTCTTGGAATAACTCCCAAGTTATTGCAGCAATTTACACAACTTCACAACTTGTTTGAAATAATTTATTGCAACAGTCTCAATAATTATTTGATTTATTCAAAAAGTTGTTGCAACAGCTTTCATAAACGTTAGAAAAATCAAGCAACCGCAAGCTCTTGTTTTCTAAATCATGGAATGATATCGAGTACAATAATTATAACTACAACAAATAAAGATTATATTAGTACACAACAACAGTATATGTGAAATTCTTCCTCTTCTTCTTCTTTGAGTGACAATTAATTGCTTTTGAAATAAATGAATTGATTGGAAAGTTCGGAATTAAATGTTTTTTGTTTATATTCTATAATTGATAGGAAAGTTTAGAATTAAATTTTTTTTAATATTCTATAAATATTTTAAATATCACACCAAATCGTATTTTACTTAATTGCAATTTAAGTGACACTTGGATCAAGAGTCGTCAAAGTTGTAACACTTGTTTGGCATCTTTCATTTTTTCTCATGACATTTAAAATATAAATGAGTACTTAAATCTTCATGATTTCCTTGAGACTTTTTATTTAGGACATTACTTAATTGTTTCTGGAAATATAGTTTTTCTCTTGGTTTTACCCTTTCATCTGTGCAATTGTTCACATTTATGAGAACCAAAATCCCCAACTTTGTTTAGGGTGCAATTACGGCTTCAAATTTGGAAACGCAAATGGTCATATTCCTTGATTTCAATGCCTTTGCCGTGGGATGTTCTTATGATAACTTCTATAAAGGAATTAAGTAGATGTATGAGTATACCTTGATAATATTTGACCACACTATGTATAGTACATACTCGCAGAGTAGTTAGTTACATATTAGTAATTAGTTACAAAGTTAGTGGTAGTTAGTTGAGTTTGTTACAATTATTTAGAGATAATTGTTGAGTTAGGTGTATATATATATACTACAGTCACAGTATTCTTCTCAATCAATGGAATCAATGGAACCATTCTGGTTCTACAAGTTTTCTTTCTAGGTCCAAAGCTTAACATGGTATCAGAACATTTTCTGAGCTAGGATCGAGGAATTTTTTGCACATGCTATGAAAAGTTCTAGCTAATCTGAGTTCTCTCTTGCCAGATCTTTGTTTTTTGAAGCTCGATTACTTCATTTTCTTCTTTTTCTCTCTGAATTCAAAGCTTCATTGCTTCAATTTGGTTCAGTTTTCGAAGCTTGATTGCTTGAATTTCTTCTTTTCAACTTATTTCATTGCGGATGTTGGTGGAGACTGGAGTTACTTCATCAGAAAATTCACAAGGAACAACAACCATAGATCATCTTCATACACTGTACTTGTATCCATCTGATGCGCTTGAGTCACTCAGTGTGGGGATCATGCTCACAGGATCAGATAATTACACATTGTGGAGCAAAGGTATGCAGCTAGCACTTTAGGAAAGAACAAAGTAGGTTTTGTCGATGGAATAGTAACACGAGATAGTTATTCAGGAGACTTAGCTCGACTATGGAATCGATGCAATGCAATTGTGGTCTCATGGATTCTATGCAATGTAAGTAAGGATGTACATGGATGAGTTCTTTCTTGTTCAAATGCACAATTGATTTGAGGAGATCTAAAGGAGAGATTCAACAAAGTTAACAGTTTGATAGTTTTTCAACTACATAAGGAGATTTTTACCCTTGTTCAAGGTGTTTCGCCTGTGTCTGTTTACTACTCTAGACTTAAGGATCTTTGGGATGAATATGATTCAATTATGGCACCACCTTTATGTAATTGCCCTATGTCCAGAGAGTTTTTGTAGCATTTGCAGTATCAAAGGACATTACAGTTCCTCATGGGACTCAGTGATAACTATAGGCAGGCTAGGAGTCAGATTTTGTTGATGCAGCAGATTCCTAGTATTAATCAGGTGTATGCCATGATCAATCAAGATGAAAGTTAAAAAATGGTAGCAGGATCAAGTAAGATGATGTGTTAAAACATGACTCCAATAGAAATGTTCACTTCAAGGCCTAATCATTTTAACCAAAGACAAAAGAATAACTTCAATCTAAGTGCATTCGGTGATTTTTGCCATTTGAAAGGACATGTGAAGGATGATTGTTATAAGTTGATAAAATGTGACTTTTGTCACAAAACTGGATATCTTAAAGCTAATTGCTACAGACTCATAGGTTATCCATCAGATTACAAGGGTAAGAGAAAAGCTATTATAGCTAGGAACTCTATGTTTGATGCAACTAATGTGAAAGAAAAAGAGATAATGGTCCATAACACTCAGGGTCATCACCTGCACAACTACAATCTGTCTACTCAACAATTACATTAGGAACATGTTTGTAATTACTCACAACACACAGCGAGTCAATCAAAAAAGCTGCCTATGCCTATGCTCACACCTGGCCATCATAAAAAACTGCTCAATATGCTTGACACAACTACTATAAATGAGAAAAGTAGAGCTGTCAACATGGCAACTAATCTTTTTTTAAATGACAGGGAATTCCTAAAATGGAAAATAGATACTGGTGCTACTAACGACATGATAGGTGATCACAAATATTTACATCATGAAGGCTTGATAGGAAATGCAGGACAAGTCCAATTGCCTATAGGAGAGTCAGCTCAGGTTTCACACATTGGGAATTGTCACCTAGGAGAAGGTGATGTTCTTAGAAAAGTATTGTGTGTTCCCACATTCAAGTTCAATCTTATGTCAGTTTCATAAGTGACAAAAGATTTGAACTACAGTGCCACTTTTTTCCCATAATGTTGTGTCTTTCAGGATCTCTTATCTGGGAACTTGAGGGCGATTGGTGAAGAAGTGGATGGTCTTTACACTTTATGCTCATTCTTAGGAAATAAATGTGCAAGACTACAAAAGTGCTTAGCAGTAACAAAGGGTGTAGATGTCGTTACTTGGAATCAAAAGTTTTGCCATGTCCAATGAGTGTGTTGAGGAAAATTCCCACTTTTCATAGTTTTGGCAGTAGCTTTACTTTGAATAACTATGAAGTTTGTCCTCTGGCTAGACAGACCCGATTACCCTTTCCTCACATTACTAGTAGATCTTCTACCATTTTCCAGTTGTTTCATATGGATGTTTGGGGCCCTTCTAAAGTAGAAACTTTTGATTGCATGTGATACTTCTTAACCATTGTAAATTGACTATTCAAGATGGACTTGGTTGTTTCTGATGAGACTTAAATCTGATGTAGTTGGTATTTTGAAATAATTTTTCTTGAATTTGAAACTCAATTTGGTGTGAAATTCAAAATTTACGATTTGAGAATGGATCAGAGTTCTTTAATAATACTTGCAAGACACTTTCTAAACTCAATAGTGGTTTACATGAGAGTTAATGTCCATACACTCCTCAACAGAATAGTGTAGTTAAGAGGAGAAACATTCATATTCTTGAAACTACAAGAGCCATTAAGTTTCAAGCTCGTTTTCTTGATAAATTTTGGGGTCTTTGTGTTAAAGTTGTTGTTTATGTCCTCAACAGAATCCCATCTTCAGTACTTGGTCACGTATCTCCTTTTGAGAGGTTATATGGAAAATCATCCTCACTTGATCCTTTGAGAATTTTAGGATGTCTATGTTATGCTACTAACCTCACTAAACAAGATAACTTCAGTCCAAGGGTTGTAGGGCCTGTTTTAATAGGGTATGGCACAACTCAAAAGGGTTACAGATTGTATGATCTTGAAAATAGGAACTTCTTTGTTAGTAAGGATATCATGTTCATGGAAACTATTTTTCCTTTAAAGGGTAGCATCATTGATTAGCAGAGTAACCATAATTTGTTTGCTTATGAAGATCTGGTTAGCGCACCACCTATGCATATTCATCACACTGTTCCATTACCTCAGCCTCTAGTTGTCACTTCTTCAACTCTTATTCCTGATACCTCATCAGTTGCTGATATTGTTTCTTACCACCTAATGTAATAAGATCTACTAGAGAGCTATGCCACCTACTTGGCATAAGGACTATGTCACTACATCTAGTTCTAGTAGCTGATTATACTCCATTGCTTTAGTTCTGGATCACACAAGCATTTCCCCACAATATCAAAGCTTTATCTCTAAATTCTCAGCTGAAACTGAACCTTTTAGTTACATGGAAGCAACCAAAGATGAAAGATGGGTAGATGACATGAAAGCTGAGATACAGGCATTGGAAGGCAGCAACACTTGGGAGCATGTACACCTACCTAAAAAAAAAGGCAATTAGTTATAGGTGGGTCTACAAGATTAAGTATAATGCAAGTGGTAAAGTAGAAAGATTCAAGGCTAGGCTGGTTTCCAAAGGATATAATCAGAAGAAAGGTCTTGACTATCAAGAGACCTTCTCCCCTGTGGTCAAAATGGCCACAGTCAGATCTATTGTCTTAATTGTAGTTGCCAAGCATTGGAAAATCTATCAGATGGATGTCTACAATGCTTTTCTACAGTGGGACTTATATGAGGAGGTTTATATGTCTACTCCTACTAGTTTGAGCAAGAAAACTACTGGCAATTAGGTGCACAAGTTGTTGAAATCTCTTTATGGCCTGAAGCAAGCTTCAAGGCAATAGAATATCAAGTTCACTTCTGCTCTAATTTCATCTGGTTTTCATCAAATTACCGGAGATTATTCATTATTTACCAAGTGGCAAGCTAACAGCTTAGTTATAGTGCTCGTCTATGTAGATGATCTTCTATTTACTGGAATTGATCTCACATTGATCAAATGACACTAATACTACTTTCCAGAATGCTTTTAAGATCAAAGATCTAGGAGAACTTAAGGTACTTCCTTGGTCTGGGGTTTGCTAGAAATAAGGATGGAATTTTCATTCATCAAAGAAAATTTGCCTTGGAGCTCATCTCATACATAGGACTAGCTGGTGCCAAACCTATTTCAACTCCCATGGAATTGAATCAGAAGCTTACCACATTGGAGCTTGATAACATCATACTATCATCCTCTCCCGATCCTCCTCTATCAGACCTTACTGTCTATTAAAGGTTTATTGGGAAGTTGTTATACTTAAATACTACCAGGCCAGACATATCTTTTGTTGTGCAATGCTTTAGCCAATTCATTCATGCACCAAAATCATCATATACGATTGCTTTTCTTTGCTTAGTCAAGTATGTCAAATATGCTCCAGGCTTAGGCATACCAATGTCATCTATTAGTGGCTATTATCTACAGGTTTATTATGATGCTGATTGGGGTTCTTGCACAACAGGAAATCCATCACTGGTTAATTGATACATTTTGGTGGTTCTCCTATTTCATGGAAGTTTAAGAAGAAGCTCACTATCTCACGCAGTTCAGCTGAGGCCGAGTACAGGGCTATGGCTTCTACAGTAGCAGAGGTTGTATGGTTTGTTGGATTATTTCATGAGCTTGGTGTGCCTATCCACCTTCTTGTTCTTCTCTATTCATATAGTACTTCATCCTTATAGGTTTGCTGCTACTTCTGTCTGTCATGAACACACTAAACATATTGACATTGATTGTCATTTCATTCGCGAGAAGATACATGATGGTTTAATTGTTACTACTCATATCTCTTCCACTAATCAGCCTGCTAATATTCTTACCAAGGCTCTTGGTTGTGGTCCTTATATTCATCTTATGTCCAAGCTAGGAATGAAGAAAATCTTCATAGCTCCTAGCTTGAGGTGGGGGTGGGGGTGTGTGAAGGAATTAAGTAGATGTACATGTGTACCTTGATAATATTTGACCACAATATGTATTGTACATACTAGCAAAGTAATTAGTTACAAAGTTAGTGGTAGTTAGTTGAGTTTTGAAACATCCCAAAAAGTGCCCAAAAATATGCCTTGAAAATGTGCATAATCGTAATTTTCATGTATCTCAAAATTCATATGTGATATCAAAAATTTGACTCATATTCGTGATCAAGGGTCAATATTGATTGGGAAATGGGTATAACCCTTATTTAAAGGCAACCATAGCAAAGTTTAATTTTTCAAAGTTGAAGAAAAACAGTGGCGATCTGCACCCCTGGTGCGACGCGGCCAAGACGCCAATCAGTATATTCTGTTGCAAGTTTTTTTTCATTTCGGCCTAAGGCTTTGAGGCCTTGAGCCTAAGCCCTCCTATGCATAAAACCACTTATACTTAGTCATTTTTCTACCCCATTTCATCAAAGACATTCTCCAATACCCTCTCTAACACTTAGCCAAATATTTCATCCAAATTCAAATGTCCCAAATTCAATTCCGGATCCTAAGAACTTCATTCAAGCTTCAAGTTCTCATTCAAATCTTCATCAAGGAAATCTTCAAAGTTGAGGTATGTGGGTTTCAAGCATTGGGTCCTTTCACCCATGGTGCCCAACCTTCCTTTCTATGAAAACTGCATGTTTCAAATTTGATTTACTTATGGGTATTACTCATTATGAACTTGATTATAAATTATGTTGGGGTTCTATAAGATGCGACTATTTAAGCATGTTTTGAGCTATGAATCTATGGTCTATTATGATATTTGATGAGGAGTTTCAATGTATCTTGCATGAGGGTGTTACAAAGTGTTAGTGGGTTGATTTACATTAAGTTTTCTCACACAATTTCACTCTTGAATTGCATGATTTTGAACTAGCATTATACACCTGCCATGTGTTTGATAAAATGTTCCGTTATGGATCATTGAGTTATTGATGATCTAATGTATGGCTTTTGAGTCAAGTGGCTTTGTGGTAATGAATGGAAATGTATGTATACATTGAAGTCATAAAAATTATCTATAGTGTTGCAAGTTGACCACACCTAGTTGAGGGGGTGATATGCCTCAACAACTTTGATAGGGGTGGTATGCCCATCTACCATGTTGAGGGGTATGTATCTTGACCATTTTGATGGGGGATAGTAAGCCCATCTACCATGTCGAGGGGTATATAACTTAGCCACTTTGATGGGGGGTGGTAAGCCTATCTACCATGTTGAGGGGTATATACCTTGACCACTTTGATGGGGGATGGTATGCCCGTCTACTGATCGAGGGGAGATTCCTCAATCACTTCCTAAAAGGGTGGTATGCCTTGGATTCCAAGTACTAGTTTACTTGGTGTATGGTAATGGTCTCTTCCTACACATGTATTATGTTCTATACAAGCATGTTTTACTTTAAGCATTGATCATGAATGCCAGATTGTTATTATACTTACCCATTGATTATGTATATACATTTTGATTATGTGACCTATCTCTTCTTGCATTGCATCCTACATACTTAGTACATTCAAACGTACTAACAAATATTCTATGTCTACATGATGTTACCATATAGGAACCGGAGCTCCACTGGATCATCTTCCTTCTCTAAGTGGCTAGTTCTATCTCTTGAAGCAAGTTTGGAGAGTCCTCAACTCCGAGGACAATAGCTATTGATATTACGTTATGTAAAGACTTTTTTCTTTCTTTAGATGCTTATGACTATGAGGGTGAACCCAGAAAGTTTTATGATCCGCGCTCATTTCCATGTTTAGAGGTGCCGTTAGAACAAATGATGTAATTGCGCATGAGCTTTGACTCTTTTGATTTATGCTATAAAAGACTTCCCTTAGTCCCTTTATCCCTATTTTATACTCTCTTATTGTTGTTTGATTGCTTTTGCGACCAAGGATTTGACCTGATGTTCTCACTCGAACAAGAAAATGGTTGTTGTCAGCAATTAACCTAACCAAAAGGTAGATCGAATATACAGGGAATGTAAGGTTTGACTATGAGAATTCGCTATCAACTGTTTCTTGAGTCTATAACTAAAATCTCTAAAGGGGGGGGGTTGTGATTCAAGAACAATGTAAAATAAAGACTATACTATGATGAAGGAGAACACTCAATTTTAGGGACAACTTGGGAATTCTGTTCCCCATGGTTCGTTGACTCGATTAACCTAGATAACATAACTACAATTAGAGATTCGTATGCAGGACAGTAACTTGGGTTCTTCCAGCCCTCTTGCTAAGGTGAAGGTCAAATTTCACCATGGTGCTTGGTCACCAACCATGGCATGCCAACTAACCATTACCTATTGTCCTATTCAACCTCCCCTTGGTCAGGTTTAGTTGATTAGACGAGAACACATCAATCGAATTCTATCGTCTATTTCTCTTTTCCTATTCATCACTACCTTGGTTGAGATCGTGATAGTAGGTACGATATGGTGTTGGCCACCACCAAACAATAATCATAACGAAGAGAAATAGATAATACATGCAAAATCCCAATCATAGGGATGCATTAGCCTAGGTCATTTCATGTCAACTACCCATGGTTCCCACAAATCCAAGTTGTGGATGCTTAGCTACTCACGGCTAAGACAAAACTAATAAAAATGCAAATACAAGACATGATTGAGAATTTTACCCAAGGAAATGAAGATTTTAGACACCACTAATTACAAACCAAAAGCTTGATAGATTGATAATAAGTACAAAGAAAAATTTGCATTCCCCAAAATTGGGTTTCCAAGAGAAAATGATAAGATAAGCTAAATCCCTAAAAGTTGTCTTGAGAGCATCTTCAAAGATGATGTTTCATTCTCAACTTTGAATTCTCACAATAAAACCCTAACTTAAACTATTTATAGTGTTTAGAAAATAACCCTAAAAAATATATATAGAAAAGACATCTGGTAGCTGGTAAACCTCACATGTATGACTCGTAGGGTGACCTATGAATCGTAATCAAGATCTGGTATTAGGTTCTTGGCATCTTGAGCCACAACTTGTATGATTCTCTCATCGTCTAGGCCTTCAGTTATTGATCCAAAGTTTGGGCTCTCTGATTCTGCTACGAGTACACCTATACGAGTCGTAGTGGGACTTACGACTCATAGAGTGGCCTCATAGGGTTGAACTCTACTTAGCAGATTTCTGATTTTTTTATTTCTGTTTCTTGCTGTGATAGCACCCTATGACTGGCAGCTTGGATTACAACTCGCAGATGAATATATATGCCTTATGCTATAGTGAAATCTGCAACTTTTCTCCAAAATCTTGCCAACCTAGCTTTTCTGCAAGAACAACACAAAAATATATAAAAATCATAAAAAGTCGCATTAAGAACTCATAAATTCCCTTGTTTAGGTATCAGATGTGCTGTATTTTGATAGCACATCAACACCCTCAACTTAGAATTGTTGCTTGTCCTCAAGCGATGACTCAATCTACACAAACAATGAGAAATACATAGTAGTTGTACCAATGACATATACATCTTTCACTCTAATCCAGGTACCCAACTATCATTTTCAAAACCATATTGTAAAGCTACTGAGCTCAACAAAAACATAATGATGAATCTGGCAACCCAACTATGATAAGCTAAGGAGCATCAACTATCCACAATCACTGGTGCAGCCATATGCTAATCAAGTAGTGCAAATGCCCTCCTAGAAAAGAAGTCCCTCTCACTTACTCAAGAAGCATTTAGAATTTAGCGACTGAGGAAACAATCTCACTCTTACAATTAAAATTCATGCACAATAATTAACACTATAGGCTTGCCTCTATACTCATCTTCTGGCTTGGTGACAAAGTGGATTTGGATCACTATAGGACTTAAGGGCTTGTAATATAGGTTTAGGGGGCTTTGGTGTGGCATTTTAGGAAAGTAGTGACTAAAGGTTATCCTTGAACCATGTTTACCAACACTTTTTGCTTTCATAACCTTACCCATTCCATTGAATCCACCATAATTCTCCTGTTTCAAACTTTTCTTGAGTGCTTTCTTTCTATTTTAAACTGTTCCTTATTTCTGCAATTAATTCTTGCTAATTTTTCTCAACTCAAGGCACTGTTCTTTTCTTTTTCTTCACTTGGCTCATGATTCTTCATTTCCTTCTTTATTTCCCAACTAACCACCATTGTTATTACTATACCATAATAAGAGCCACCCTCAACTTAGGATTTTAGCCTGAGGTGAAGTACACAATATCTATTCCCCAAACCAGGGCCACAATTTGTAGCCACCCTCAACTTAGGCTTTTAACCTCAATTAAGGTTCACATGTTCAAGGGTAGACCAAGGCCAATATCAAGGTATTTTATCAAAAAAAGTTAAGCTAGTAAGGTGTTAAGAAAGAATGAGTACGTGAGAGGCTCAAAAATTTGGAACAAGGGAATCACTCACTCATTTGGTAGGTCATTTAGGCTAAAAGTAGGTTCACTCAAAGAACAAAAGCCTAAGATCCTTTCCAAGTCAACCATATCACCAAACTAATCTTAGAGTACTAAGGCAAGTTTTGAGTCCATACAAGATGCATGAATGCAGTAAAATAAGCTCACAACACTAATAGCATTGTACCCACAATCAAGTATAGACTCACAGGTCATGCTTCAAGCCTCAACTTACCTTTGCATTATCAGAACAAACATCACCAGAACATCAAAATGCATGAATGCATCAATAATTACAACCTCAAAAATTTTGAAGGTACCTAATTTTTCAAATCATTCAAAAGCATTTAAAGACTGTGTATATGCCAACAAATAACACTATAATAGATTTACACATTATCTACACTATCTAAAGATGCTAGTTCAATAGAAAATTAAACACCCATACGGAAAAAGAATCACGGCAAGAAAACCTTGGGATAAAAAATAGGGGAAATTATGAACTCGAGGCTACTTCGACTTCACCTTAATCTATAACTTCCCACACCCTACCAAAATAGGATACTTTGTTTTCAAAGTAAAGATGAGAATGCAAATTAAACATGATAACACACACACACACACACACACACACATATATATATATATGTGTGTGTGTGTGTGTTAACATATATAATACAAGTAAAAGTAATATCTAATGTAAACTTACTTAAACAAATCCAAAAACCAACAGAATAAAGAAATTTTCTAACAACAAAACTATGTATCCATAATAACAAAATAAGAACTAGGGCCAAAAGAAGTCGAACATCATGGTGCATCAAGTACTGGTCTCTGGCTAGTCAGCAGGGTCCTGGGTCACCATCTCCTCCTCAGCAAACTGGGTCGTAGCTGTATGTGAACTAGCTCTCCATGTGAATGCTGCTGCTCCCTATCTCTCTGTACGATCCAATAGGATCGACTCCTTTACCACCTCTTCTGGCATCGGCTCTTCCATTGGGGCTGCTGGGTCATCGGGTTGAGGCCTTTTCTGGCTCATCTCTGGATTATCTGCCTCGAGGGATTAGCTAGCCAGTCCAATACCTTGTCACCAGCTAGTGCCACCCTTGGGACTGCAACAGGGACTGCTAACATCTGTAGTAGGTCGGCCTTGAACTTGGCCAACTCCTCAATGACTGCGCTCATGTCAGCAAGCCTAGCGCCCTCAAGTCTCCACTGGACTCTCACCTTAAATGCATCGACTTGGGCATCTACCGCTTTGACTCTCTTATCTACCAATGCATGGGTGAATGCCTTTATCCTTTCCTTAGAGTCCCTCATGGTCTGACGGACCCAAGGTCTAACTTGCGCTGCTAAAGCCTGAAGCTTGGACTCTACCACAGCCACCCTGCACAATAGTGCCTGAAAAGCTACAACAGAGATAATAGAATAAACCTGTAATATAGTTGTTGTTGGTGCTGGAGTACTGGAGGATGGCATGGACTCAATCTCCACAGTTGGCGTAGGCTCTATAGCGATTGGAGTAGTGCATATACTAGCTCGAGGTGCACTCTAAGTCTGAGGCTCTACCGAAAATGGCTCTGGAATGGCTAGAGGAACAACTCGTGGTATGGCCATCGGGTTCTCATCAATGTTAACCAGCTGAGGTCCATGGTGTGTGTGGCCTCTATGTGTTGGTCTTGATAAGGATCGATAGGAATACCTGCTGCACTGCACAAATGATAAATCAAAACCGGAAATGGCGGTGAGGTGTTTGTCTGGACAACTAACTTATGAATTTGCTCTGAGAAGATCTGGTCCTAGTCTATCTCATAACTAGCTAGAATACTGGCTAATAACACAACCCACTCCATGGTGATCATATTATCCATGAAAGTGGGTTGGATAAGCCAACGAATAATAGACTACCAAAACATGGCCCAAAAAGAGAGGGAGGCCTTCATTATAGGGTTTGCGTGGTTGGTAACCCATGTCGGCTCGAAACCCTCCTCGCAGATCTGGTTGGCAATACACTATTGAAGCGCTGTCCTAGCCTCAATGTCCTTACCAGTCATCGCTCGCCTCATCTTGTCAATGTGTCCATCATATTCCAGGGTCGACTGAGGCACTCTATAAGGGGGCACAAATTGGATTTGTTGAATAGTCTCCTCGAAAATATGAACTCTTCTACCTTGGATTGGTACCACCCGTAACTTCGGCTGCTCAATCAACTTCTTATTCTTCGGTAACCCTCGGCGGAGTGTAGCAAGATATGCTATATAAAACGCAAGGACCACGTAAGGGCCATACTTGTCCAACTACTGTGTAGTCCACGTAGCCCGTGTCTATCTAACTCTTCATCTAATCTTGGCACCTTGTCCAACCTTGAGTCGTTCAGTTTAGAATCTTCATGAAATTACTGCACTGGTTTGCCCTGTCCCTTGGGCTCTAACCCTGGTTATACATCTCCTTCATCCCTGCGACACACCATTTGCGGTCGGCTAGAGGTTGTGACTGGACTTCTTCCTGCTGGGTCTAGGAGGTGCCCTTTGACTCTGACTCTGACACTGAGTGTGTGGGGGTCATCAATGGTAGGCTGCTATCAGACCTATCCCCATTACCCTGCTATTCCTCCTCTTCAAACTGGGAGCAACTGCTAACTTCCATGGGAGTCTAGCTGTACATGACTGAGTTTGAGGTATATTAGCTTCAGGGTCTATTCTGAACCTGTTGACTTCTAAAGACCTCTCAAATCTCTCAACCTCAGAAGATTCATCAATAAACCTCCATTGCAATGTCTGGATTTCTCATTTATCCTTTGGAGTCATTGTATCTGAAAAAAACCATACAAAAACATATGAGCTTAAACGGAGCCATAATTTTTGACCTGATGTTCTCACTCCAATAAGAAATAGGTCATTGTCAACAATTAACCTAACCAAAAGGTAGGATCGAATACATAGGGAATACTGTTTTTGACTGTGAGAATTCGCTATTAATCATTTCTAGTCTATAACTAAAATCTCTAAATGGGGGGATTTGTGATTTAAGAACAAAGTTAAATAAGCATTATACTATGATACAGGAGAACACTCAATTTTAGGGACAACTTGGGAATTCTTTTCCCAATGGTTCGTTGACTCGATTAACCTAGATGACATAACTACAATTAGAGATTTACAAGCAGGATGGTAACTTAGGTTCTTCCAGCCCTCTTGTGAAGGTGAAGGTTGAATTTCACTATGATGCTTGGTCGGAAACCATGGTGTGCCAACTAACCATTACCTATTGTCCCAGTCAACCTCCCCTTGGTCAGGTTTGGTTGATTAGACGAGAACACATCAATCGAATTCTATTATCTATTTCTCTTTTCCTATCTATCACTACCTTGGTTGGGATCGTTATAGTAGGCAGGATTTGATGTTGGCTACCACCAAACAACAATTATAACAAAGAGAAATAGATAATACATATAAGCCCCAATCATAGAGATGCATTAACCTAGGTCATTTCATGTCAATTACCCATGGTTCGCACAACCCCAAGTTGTGAGTGCTTAGCTACTCATGGCTAAGGCAAAACCAACAAAAATGCAAATATAAGACATGATTGAGAATTTTACCCGAGACAATGAAGATTTAAGACACCACAAATTGCAAACCAAAAGCTTGATGGATTGACAATAAGCACAAAGGAAGATTTGCATTCCCCAAAATTGGGTTTTCCTTGAGAAAATGATAAGATAAGCTAGAACCCTAAAAGTTCTCTTGAGAGTATCTTCAAAGATGATATTTCCTTCTTAATTTCAAATTCTCTCAACAAAACCCTAACTTAAACTACTTATAGTGTTTACAAAGTAAACCTAGAAAAGATATATAGAAAAGACAGCTGACAGTTGGTACGCCTCATAGGAATGAGTCGTAGTGTGACCTACGAGTCATAATCGGGGTCTTGTATTAGGTTCTTGACATCTTGTACTCAACTGGTATGACCCATTAGTACGAGTCGTAGCTTGGGCTACGACTTGTATGCTCCTCTCGTAGTCAAGGCCTGTAGTTGTTGATCCAAAGTTTGGACTCTCTTATTCCTACTACGAGTACACCTATACGACTTGTAGTGAGACTTACAACTCGTACGGTTGACCTCCACTTAACAGATTTATGATTTTTGATTTTTGTTTCTTACTACGATTGAACCCTACAACTCATATCTTGGGTTACAACTCGTAAGTGAACTCGTATGTCCTATGCTTTAGTGTAATCTGCAACGTTTCTTCAAAATCATGCTGACCCAGCTTTTCTGCAAGAGCAGCACAAAACATATAAAAACCTTAAAAAGTCACATTAAGAACTCACAAATTCCCTTGTTTTTGGCATCATATGTGCTGTATTTTGAAAGAACATCAGATGTGTAAATAATATGCTCTGAGGCTTGTTTGGGGCCCCTTCGAGTTCCCATTCGCCTTGTCACGTCTAGGCCTTAGGCTCTGGTCATGACAAGTTTGTTATAATTAGTTAGAGATAATTGTTGAGTTAGGTATATATATACCACACTGACATGTATTCTTCTCAATCAATGGAATCTTTTTGGTTCTACATGTTTTCTCTCTAGATCCAAAGTTCAACAACTTCAAAACAAACATTACTTCCCTTTTTGTTCTCTTTTATTCCCCATCCATAGTTTTCTTGATTTCTCAATAATGTTGGACTAGTGTCAAACCAAATCTTCAAACTAGACATCCAAAAGTGTGGCTAGTAGTCAAATTAGGTTGAAAAACATAAGTTATTTGGTCTAAATCCCACTAGACACAAAAACACTTGGTGATTCTTCCCGTTTGTCCTAAGCCATGATGTATAGAGTTACTTAGTACCCATTGTGGGCGTGGAAGGTGACAATTATCCCATAGAATTAGTCAAGATACGCAAAAGCAGGCTCAGATATCAAAATCATGAAAATAACTACTTCATATTGGAGCCCAAGATTAAGAAAAACAAAAAAAAGTTAGTAGATTGAACAAGTATAAAATAAACAGATGTTTGATTTGGTTATTATTTGTGCTCCATGTTGTTTGTTTCAAATGTAGAATAATAGATGTTAACTGGTGGAACTTAAATCCAAAACTTTGTAAATAGATATTCATAAACTGTTGACTTATTGACTAAATTTTTGTATCAACTGATATTTGCAATACATAAACTGAATTTTGTTGTGCTAATGCAAATTCATATGCTAAAATGGAGCCCCCTTCCCTTCCCTAGGGAAAATCAATCAAAGCCTTTGGTTTGATCCAAACTATAAATCAATTAGAACATATCCAGTACATTCCTAGAAGTGGGGTTTTTAGAAGGTAGAGTACGCATATACCATATCAACTTTATCAGGCGATGAAGTAGTTTATGAAAAACCATCGACTCAAAGAAAGCAAAGTCACAACATTTATACATGAAGATATAAGAAGCGTAGTAGGATAGTAAGCTTGACGTTCATGCTAAAGCTAGCAAAGTAAACCTCAAAAGATGATGAGTAAGAACGCAAGCAAGAAATATACCAAAAGAGATAAATATTTAACATGGTTCTATCAATGACCTATATTCACAAGAAGATATGAATGATCCACTATATAAAAGAGGGTGCATAATATCGAGAGCAATAACCTTACCAATTCATTCAGAATAAAAAAAAGTTCACACACACTTGTATCTCATAGTTTCTCCCCCTAATGCAAAACTCTCAAAGCCCCTAGGATTACATTGTGGATGCTACTAAGTTAGAAGAAATTAACATCTATTTATATAGTCATAAATTGTTTCCTGCAAGAAAAATGACTCGCCAAACATGGAGAATTTTTATTTTTTCCTAAAAGGCAAAAAATCCAATTGTGGAAAAAAAAATTCAAGGCAAAAACCCAACATATGAGACATCAAGTAATATCTTAAAAAAATAATAATAAAATAATAAAAATATAAAAAATAATACTCCCTCTGTCCCATTTTGTTTGGGATTCTTTCCTTTTTGATCCATACTAAAAAGAATGTCACGTTACTCTAATTAGAATCAATTTACCTTCAAAATTTCCTTTTTTACCCTCAATAAAATGATTCTCAACCACAAAAATATCTAAGAATGATTTTAGACCACAAATTTTAAAAGTCTTTATTTTTTTCTTAAACACTGTGCCAAGTCAAAGGGTGCAACATAAAATGGGACGGAGGGAGTAATAACACTAATAGCTGGAGAGGCCAGATACAAATCTATTCACTACTAGCCTTCTACATAAATCCTTGAACCCCACACCTTCCTTCAAGGGTTTGTCCTCAGTAAGCAATCTTGCCATGTCTTGCTTGATCATCTCTTTTTGATATCCTAATGTTTTTAATGTCTAATAATTTATGACTTTGATTGATTAAATATCAAATGAAGCAACATGGGAATTTATTTCTTTTTTGGGTGTGGTTTGACCAATCGAAGTACGGATCTATATGCATGCGTGGGAGTACCACGACACCCGATGACCTAAAAAATTCTATTATATATATATATATATATATATATATATATATATGTGTGTGTGTGTGTGTGTGTGTGTGTGTGTGTGTGTGTGTG
>JAOTQR010122936.1:0-23511 GCA_025774065.1 Solanum ossicruentum
GTGCGGTTAGTCAATAAAACAGAGGAAACTCTGCCGAAATTTCGGTAGAATTCTCGGTTGTGGTTATAAAGGAATTCATATGTGATTATGTGCTCCTATCGGGCACTGATTACGACCCCAGGGAGGGGTGTGACACAGCTGTAGAAACAATCAATCAATATATCTTTTATAACTTTATCTTTTTTGACTTCTCACTATGTTTGTTGTTCTAATAATTAATTTATATTCAGCTATAAAAATTTACTGAAATGAATCGATGTTGGTGTTTTCTAAAAAAAAAAAGAATCATTAATAATGTTGGCATTCTTTTTTTTAAAATAATATCTGTTAATAATAGTGGCGCTTCTTTTTAAAAAATCTTTATGTTCGAGATTCAATGAAAGAATTTACATTAATAAACATTTTGTCATTCTGTCATTTTCCTTAAGTGATTCAAATTCAGCAATCAGTCAATTCATTTTTGACTTTGTGATTAAGTTTATTTTTCTAATTAATTTATATTTACGCTATAAATATTTAGTATAATAAATTGATGTTGGCGCTTTTTTTTCAAAAAAGTACATTAATTATATTGACCTTTTTTTGAAAAAGATGTTAACGATAAGGACGTTTTAAAAAGAGTATTATTTGCATGCCACGACATGAAATCGAGTGTGATAACACTTGCCTTTAGCTCATCGAAGCAGGTTAGCCTAAACAAGAACATAACGAAATGATGTGAAAAATAAAGCAAAATTACAGTCTAGATATGGAAGGTTAAGCATTAAAGAAGAAAATTCAAAACTAAAAGTTGACCCAAGACTTGTGTTACATGTACAAGGCACTACTGTAACGGAAATGAAAGAAAAATAGTACAAGTCTAAATGTTTTAGTCATCAAAAAGAACAAAGCACAAGATGAAGGGGCCTTGAGTGTCCACTGAAAAAATAAGTTACTACCTCTCAGGAGTCCAGAAGCTCAATCCAATAGTGAGAGTACTAGATTAGGAGGTATCGAATTCAATAACTACACAACTGTAGATGCAAGGATGAGTACTCAATAATATGGTACCCAGCAAATGAATTCTAAATCTAAGTAAAACAATGAAGAAAGCAACTACTCTTACCATCCCAACCACATACCTCCGAAACTATAATTTTGCAGAAAAACCATCATACACAACATATACATACATATATATATCTACCACACTTATATAGTTCATGCAACACCAAAATTTCTTGGAGTTGTAGTCAACCAAAAGCAACTGCCTAGAATTTATATATCGACAAATAACTCAAGAGATTGAGATCACTTACAATTAAACAAAGAATGAAGTGCAAGATGATGCAATGCAATGTCAGATAATCATGACACATATTTGTCCTATGATAGATATCCCCTAATCAACTCAGGTCGGAACCCATGAGGGTCTTACATAGATCATGTATCCATATAAAAAAGACCTCTACCGTCAAAAAAGACTTCAATAATGAATTATCGGAAGATACCTTGGCCAAAAATCATACTTGTTGAAAAAGACTTCGATCGCCAGAAGAGACATCGACAATATTCACGATCGATAGAAACCTTATCCCCATATGTCAATATCTCTAACAATAACCATGATCAATAGAAACCTCAGTCCTAAATATCAATACCTCTCGCTTATTCCATTCATATAATCTAATGCAGATAAGCACATACACAAAAGATGAGTGAATGAAAAATGAAACACACAATGTCACGCAATATAACTCAATAGTTACATCAAGATAAGTCAATAATCGATTCACATCACTTATATAATTTTTCATATTCGAAGTTCACATTTAACTCATCATTTCATAAAGTTTTGTTTTTCCCCATTAATCGTAGATTACTTTCATGTAAATCACACCCTAACCAATATCCCAATACGCTCCAACCACACAAATAGGTAGGTACGAGGTTCTTTCCTTATCCAAAAGTCATTGAAACGTCCGATAAAATTATCAAAAGATCTTTAAGGGAGAGATGTGCACATAACGCATCTTTCCATACTTTGATGGCAAATTCGAGGCAGGATATGCAATCAACATGAAAATTGAGCGGGAAAGTGGTCTCGGTTGATTTTAAGAGCAATCAGATCAAAAGATAATTTTTTGATGCGAAAACGAAAACCAGTGAAGGTTCAGGTGCGCGATGCGCACCTGTTGTGGTCCAACACTTAATTTTGTTCTAAAATTTTTCTACGGTATTAGAAAACTTATTCGGAGAATTTTTGATGAAAAATACCCAAAATAAATAGGGTCTGCGATGTATCTCGAGGTGGAACTTTTTTTCTTAATTTCGTGAGGAGCATTCTAGACTTTTTCCAACCCCTCCTAAACTCAAAACACGATTTAAATGGGTCGTTTTGAGCATAAAAAGGGTTTTAAACCCAATTCTAAATGCTTTCTAATTTCTTGAAAAAGACTAGGACTAAAGAGAAGAGAAGAGGAGCGAGGAATTGAGGATTCGAGGAGAATTCTTTGGGATTCATTGTCAAAAGCTTCACACCAGGTATGTAAGGCTCAACTAAAGCATGAGATTTGTTCTTTCATGTGCCTCATAAATGATAATAGAGGAGTTGAGAGTCTATGAGTCCATATATATGTTTCTCAAAATATTTTCTTGATTATTTTCTTGAAAAGTATATATATTACATGTATTTTCATATGTTGATGATCATCATAAACTTTTTTTCTTGAATTGAATACTTTTCATAAGATATTATATAAACCCTATATGTTGATTTGTGAAAGCATGCATGAATGAACCTGGGGATGGAGTTTAGAGCCTTGAATTAAGTATCCTGACGGTAATTTTGATGTGAGCATGAGATTGAGTTACTTGAGCTTGATGATCCTATGAGTCTTCATAATTAAATTTTGAGTTACTGTCTAAATGACTTCTTCTGAAATGATGATCTAAGTCCTTAGTTCTTGATGAGAATTGAGTTAATTGACATGAGTTAAAGTCCCTAAAAATAAAATAGGACTTAAGAGTTGAAAAGAATTTCCATGAGACTGATTGAGTTAAGGAATGCCTCCATGAGGCTAAATTGAGATGAGGAATAGTCTTATGAGCACTGAGTCTTGGGAGGAGTATTGAACACCGAAATGGGTAAGAATGAGTCTCACTCACACACATTAACTACGTTGCCAAGCGTAAGATGAGAATTGAACCATTACATCACATGGTTCCTCCTTGAGAAAAAGTCCCTGAAACAATAGAGAACCGTAGAGATTAGATCCCTTGTGGATCATATGCGTTCCTTACCTGGCAAGTACAAAATGGTTGTGATGACATCAGCAGGATTTTTGTATAGACACTGACTCATAAGTGATTGTTGTTGGATAAGGAAAACTTCCAGAAATTTTCCACCTTGAGTACTCTAGTCAAGTCGAGTTGAGTTGCGTTCCATAGAGTTGAGTTGAGTTGATGAAGTTTGATTGATTGGTGTGTCACTTGTCTACTATTTATTCTTACTTTAGATAGACATTTGACATTCTAATTGAGTATTATGTTCAGTTGATGTTGTTTCTATATCATTCTACCTATTTCTATTTCATTCAGCTATTTTACATATATCCGTACATTCCACGTGCTGATGTCCCCTTTTGGACTGCATTATTTTATGAGGTGCACCGTTGAGAATTTGAGCATTTCAGCTGAGTTGGTGAGCCTCCTTTACTTTGGAGGATCATTGCATTTATTCTCATCTTGCTTATTTGAGTTAGACTTGGAGTTGGCTTATTTTATTTTGAGGTAGCTATGGGTCTGTCGTTGGCACTACTTGATAGTGATAGAGGCTTCATAGAGTAGAGTTGAGTATTGCTGAGCTAGCTTCTTACAGACTAGCATATTTTATTTATATTGTTTTGAGATTTAGATTGCCCACTCTTATCTTTAGTCTTCCGCTAAGTTTTATAAGTTATATATATATTGAATGAATGGATGTGATGAGGCCAAGTGCTTCGCTTGAGGACTAGCAATAGTCTCTGAGTGCCAGTCACGTCTAAGGTACCCTCCCGGGCGTGACAGTCATGCTCATTCTAAAGCCAAAGCTTTACCTGATTATACTCCAAAGCACCACAATCTAGTAAAAAAATAGATTCACAATCATATGCTAAAACTAATAAAACTAAAATTACACAACTTAGGAAAAAAAATAAAATTATCCAAAAATTCAATATCAAAATTTGAGGTTAAAATTTGAAAATTTTTAGATGAAAACATTCTTCATGTAATTAGAAATCTATTGGTGAAAACCATTTTAAAAATGGAGCTTAAATGAGCTCATAATCATCATTTTTTGTTAAAAAATTCTAGTTCATCAAAAACTCCCAATTTGTCCATCAAGAAATAATCAATGGGCAATAAAGAAAAAAGTCAAAAAATGTCTTTTCCAATGAATTTCTCAAAAAAAATCTCCCAAAATCTAAAAATGTAGAAAATGACTTAA
Source organism: Solanum ossicruentum (assembly GCA_025774065.1). Taxonomy (NCBI): domain Eukaryota; kingdom Viridiplantae; phylum Streptophyta; class Magnoliopsida; order Solanales; family Solanaceae; genus Solanum; species Solanum ossicruentum. The sequence goes on from JAOTQR010122936.1 coordinate 4,469, forward strand.
GTTTCAATTTTTTAGGAGCAATTACTGTTTCAGAAATTTACATCGCAATTGTGAACTTAGGCTCGCGAAATGCGAAAGCCAAGTCAAAATTACCTCCGTGAAAGCAGACAGGGCCCTTGCGAACGTGGACATCAATTGCTTGACCCTCCCCGATCGTGGCCCTAAGCCCGCGAATGCGGTACACAATGGTTCAACACTTTGCGAATGAATGCGAAGGTCACTCACACTAGATATTAGCAAGTTCAATAAGCATATATAAAACAACATAATGGACTCTTGGGATTCGTTTGGAACCCCATACATATAAGTCATATATGTAACCCTACTAATTTGATATTTTGAACTCAATGGAATCGTTAAAAATTGAATTTGAGATCTCCTTGATCTGAAATCTGATAAGTCGCAACGAAACTAACTTAAGCACTAGAAATACCAAAACTCTATCATAATACCCCAAAATTATGACAAAACTCATTCTAGCAATAAAATCACCTCACGAGACTAATGGAACCATCAGAAATTCAATCCGAACACCCAAACAAAAATATTGGTCAAAGTCCAACTTTAACTTAATTTTCAATATCCGACCTAAAATGTTAGCCACGTTCAGAAAGGGTAGGCTCTTTGCTCTCCACAATCGTGCATGATCCCTGTATTCGCGGAGGTTGTTCTCCAGGATTGCAGTATAGGCCACACACTTGTGGAGCTTTGCCTGTCTCTTCTCTGCGATAGAGGGAGGTCCTCTACGTTTGCGGTGATCTAAATTCCTATTCTCAGCGATCATGGATTATTGAGCCGCGATTGCAGTAGTCATTTTCTTTGCCAGGTCCTTTATATTAATTATCAAACGCGATCAAATTACTTTGCAAGTTTCAAGGGCGATAAGTCTCTCATTTTAACTTCAATTTCACTAATTCAAAAGGCTATCATGTGTGATTTTTTTGAGAGAACATCGTGAAATGGTTGGAATTGGGTTTCGTTTGAGATATTTTTCTTGTTTTACCTGTAGTCATGGGTTTATGTTGGAAATTTTTTTGGGGAATTCTTTCTTGACTGATTTGTAGTGATTCTGAGCCTTGAATTGCATCTCATTTTGGAAGTGAGTTTGGAGAGCTAATTAGAGTTAATCCGATTTTTTTTTTTGCGGGAGTCCTATATTCCCACTCTTTACTTTGAAATTGGCTGATTTTTTAATTTTATTATTTTAGTGTCAAAATGATTGTATTAATATTGTGATTCTATTTTTGAAAGCAAGGATAAATTTCTAGAACTAACGAATGGATAAATTTTCCTTACATAAAGAAATTATGGTATGAAAACTAAAGGTGTTCATGGTTCAGTTTTGATTTTTTTTCGATTTGAAAGTAATAAGTTTGTTAAGGGCATACACATCTCAATAGACACGTACACCTAATATATGAACAATCCAGAGAAAGCTAATTAAGCAATAATACTAGGGTTTTTATGTGATTTGATTAAGAAATACTACAATTATTATACACGAACAAAGTGATTTATTTAAACAATACTACAGTCAAAATACACCAAAGATCAAATCTTTATAGGAAAAAACAAAGCTCAATAATCAAATAACTATCCGGGGAGGGATTACAAGAAAACTACATATCAAAACACTAACAAGTAACAAGAGAATTTTCAAATATAAATGGTAAAGTTAGGAATTCAAGTTAATCAACGTCTAACAAAATATTTATATATTATTTATAAATACTACATAAATAAATACAAAATTTGTAAATATAAGTATTCGGTTCGAATCGGTTATTTTTGCAATTTTTCTTCAATAAAATCAAAATCAAACCAAATAGTATCGATTTTTAAAATTTTAAAATCAAAACTAATCAAATGAAATTAAATATCAAAATTAACAAAAATGGACAATCCTAAACCAAATTTTAATCGCTTTGGTTCGAATTGCATTTCGATTCGATTTTTCAATCATAATCATGAACCTCCCTAATGAAATCAATATATTTACAAATGTATCAAGTTTGGGTTCTTGTCACACAGGACTTGGGAGTTTTGGCATTTATAGAATATAATATACATCATCATAAGTAAAATTTTGTGAATTTAATTAAGTGTACAATTTTGAAATAAATTACATAGTTACAATTTGATAGCGATAAATTTAAACAAATTAGAAAATTCAAAACAACTTATCATCAACACGCCATAATAAAATTGATTATGTCTAATAAAACTAATAAATGAAGTAATTACATGAATAAATCGATAAAATTAACTGATTTTCTTTTATCTATAGTGTCTGCTGCATTTTTTTCTTTTCTACTAATAAAGCCAAAATGTATTGATTGAACAAAGTTAAGATAAAGGGTGCAGTGTATTAATTAGTACTACGTATCTGAGCTTGTGTTCGAATTAGTTGAATATATTTAGGTCATTTCAAATTAAGAACTTCACAAATTTTAAACACTTTAAAATTAATTGAATGAATTAAAACAATTCCAAATCAAGAACTTCACAAATTTCAAATAATTTTGAAGATATGATCAAAGTATTTGAATGTATTAAGATCGTTTCAAATAAAGAACTTCACAAATTTAAAGTTAATGGTCAAATTAGCAGAACATATTAAGGTCATTCCAAATCAGAAATTTTGTAAGTTTTAAATAATTTGAAGCTAACGATCAAATTAGTTAAGTCTATTAAAGTTCTTTCAAATTAAGAATTTTATCAATTTCAAATAATTTGAAGTTGATGATCAAATTAGTTCAATATATTAAGATCATTCCAAATTAAGATATATAAATTTCAAATAATCTGAAGCTGATGATCAAATTAGTTGAATGTATTGAAGTCACTCCAAATTAAGACTGACATAATTTCAAATAATTTGAAGATAATGGTCAGATTAGTTAAATGTATTAAGGCTATACCAAATCAAGACGTCATAATAATTTGAAGCTAATGATCAAATTAGTTGAAATCATTTCAAATCAAGAACTTCATAAATTTCAGGTAATTTGAAACTAATGATTAAAGTGGCTGAAATATTAAAGTTATTCTCCATAAAAAACTTCATAAATTTTTAAAAACTTTGAAGGAATAATCATATTAGTTGACCGTATTAGGGTCATTCCAAATCCAAAAATCCACCTATAAATTTCAAATAATCTGAAATTGTTGATCAAAGATTTGTCAAACTTCAAGCATACCTATTCTAATTGAAGGTCTAGGGGTGTGCATCCATCTCGATTCGATTTTATACATTATCAGTTTGATTTAAATTTTTGAGTTTTAAATATTCTAAATCAAGAAGAAATTAATAAAATAATTTTTATTGATTTATCGATTTTAAGTTCTTAACGATTCGGTTTTTGATTTATCTGATAAGAATAATAATGAGAAATTTGCATTAATAAAAAGTAGATAGAGTATGAAGACTATGTGTATAAACTATAATTAGTTAATTACAAACTACAATACTATAATGGATACCTAATCACTTAAAATATGTAAAGTATTATTATAGTGTTAATTACTAGGAGTAATATTTAATATTTATGAAGGAACAAAATAGTAAATTGTTATAATCTTATTGGGTTATCAATTTATCCAATAACCCAAAAGTAAAAATCGATATCGAACCGATAACCAATAACGTTTTAAAAATCATTAAAACTCCAATAATATAATAACTTAAAAACAATAATCAATAATATTTTTATCAATTTAATTTATCAATTGATTTAATTTTTACGCACCGTATCCTAATATAAACATGCTAATAATCATATTTTTAGATGTGAGTGTCAGAACTAGCATAAATTAATATAACTCATCCAACCTGGCTGAACTTTGATGCGTTGGGTGAGTTATATTTAATATGAAATATATGGGACCATTTAGAGCATTTAAACTTAATTTGTAAATGCTATTTAAAGTTATAAAGAAAAAATTTTTACCCAATATAAGTTCCTCAATTCTCTAACTAGAAAACAAAAATTTTAAAAGAGAATAAACAATGTATAGCACTACTCTTTTTTGAAAATGAAACTATTATATTCCTAGAAAATAAATGAATATAATTAAGCTCAGAAGTATGTGACTATAGAGAAATAAATGAATACTACAGACATGAATATATATAAGCGAGTGAACATTATTTTGCTTTCACCTAATTACAAGAGATAATTGATTAACGTGAAAATTGGAAAATAATTTGGTACTCCGATTAATATGTCACAATTCGATTTCTCGAGTCATGATGACACCTATCACAATTCACTAGTAGGTAAGCCAATCCTTAACCAGGAACCACAAGTAATGAATTTAAGAGTGGAAACTATGCAAGAATAAACAATTTAAACATAAACAGAATAATAACACGAAAACAACCAATATACACACAATAAATGACCCGTCCTAGAAGCTGGAAGTCACAAGTACATAGGTAGTACAATGGATACAAGTCCCAAAAGCGGACCAAAATTATACACAATAGGCTAGTCTCAAAGAAAACAAAAGATGGGCCACAAAATACTAAAGGAAATGCAATTATCTTGAACGTCATGTGCACCCTCACCCCGAGTTAGATTGTTGCAGGCTCGATAATCAACACTGGTAGCTGGTGCTTGGACTTTCATCACAAAAACAAATGCAAAATATAGTATGAATAGCAAAATAATAGGTACCTAAGTAGGCATTGAAGTCTGACTGAGCATAAAAAATGAAGGTAATATGAAAAGAAGCAATAAAACATAATAGAGGTCAAGAATGAAAGTTTAAAGTAAAACAATGTACGCCAGTACCGAATTAAGTAAACTATCAGCTAACTATCCCTAGTGGGCCCTCATAAACCGAAAAGGTACACTCATGCATAAATTTTAAATAAAAATGTAAGTGGATCCACATAAGCCCAACGGGTACACAAAATAGATAAAGACAAAAAGCTACACAAAACTAAACGAACAACCATATGACCAAACTGTCAGTGTCTGCAAGTCATAAATGAGGTAAGGTCACTATATGCGAAGGCTCAAACCAATGAAAAAAAAAAAGCAATAACATTAAAAAAAAATCTGAAGGATTATTACAAATTATTTATAATTGGTACAGGTGTGGATTATTTGGATTTACTCATAAAATCAAATCAAATGGAATTTTCCGTTATTTGGTTTGATTTTTCCATTTTTAAAGCATGGTTTCTAGATTTACATTTAAAATTTTAGTTTTCTGGTTTGAATTCAGATTTTGAAAACCAACAACCAAAAAATCAAATTCTTTAATATAGCATATATATTGTGTCTATATATACATTATACAATTTCATTCTTAATATACACGTGTAAATTTATTCTTGCTATGTTTTTATAGGAGAACTATTGAATGTCTCAAATAGCAACAACCAAAAAATCAAATTATTTAATATAGTATATATATTGTGTCGATATATATATTATACATTTCATTCTTGATATACACGTGTAAATTTATTCTTGCTAAGTTTTTCCATTGTTTTTTTACAGGAGACCAGGAACTGCTGAATGTCTCATCAAATATGTATTGATGTCTTATCAAAAATGGTGTCCGTTGTTCAATCATGCGAGTCGAATTTAGAAAAAGCATTTAGGAAATTTTGAGGTAATCAATATTATGGAGAATACGAGTCTCTCATCTGAATTTTAACTCATTAATTTGAGAAACACACTTTAATATTAATGTGTATAAATTATAAGATGAGTAAAATATTTTACCTTGATAAAAATTAAATATATTAGTTAAAAATTAAAGATAAAATATTACTATACAAAAAAAGAAATATCCACCTTCCTCAATTCTTTATTATTTTAAAATATTTCTTATATATATATATTTAAAAATCTTACTTCAATGCACCCTCTCCCAAACCACCCACGACTTTTCAACCCCATCTAAGCCGATGCTCCTTTATTTTCAAGTGTTTTTTTATTTTGTGTTAAATTTGTACATATATTTTTTAGAAATATTTTTTTTAGTTGGATATCAAATATAATATAAATAAAAATTTATATTTTAAAAAGTCACCCCTATTTATAGAAGTTATATACTGTTTCTGTCCATACTTGTTGTCCAATAATACTTGTCCACTTTATGAAATTAAGAGATAATTTTATTTTACACTTGTTCTTAATTTATCATTATCATTAATTATGTTCATTTTTTCATTACATTTTAAAAGATATTATATTGAAAGGATAATTTGATAAAATTATTCTTATGATTTACTGTTTTTTAATCCCTGTATCAAGTCGATAAAAGATAAATAAAGATAGATGGAGGAAGCGTAAGTATTGATCCATAAGATTATTGTGAATGGTGGGTTTTATAGATTAAAAAAAGAGGAGAAAGCGTGTGGTAGGGTGGACCATGCATATGTACCAAACAAGAGGCCAAATTCATAAATTTCACGCTGATTCATCATCCTATAAAAACTTAGCTATTTAATGACTTTCCAATCTTCCACGTATTTCCTCCTTCTACGTCATTCGAAAATGGAATACATGCAATGATTCGCATGCTATTTTTGTGTTTTGGGCCTCCTTTTTTTTGTAAATAAATAATTTTATTATGCTATTTATGACTTGCAAAAATAAATGAATTGATTTGAAGGTGATTGGGAGGGTGGATTCGTGATCGAAATTTGATAAATTCTGAGAATTAAGACGTATAAATTATGCGGCTGGGATGCAATTTAGTGTCCAAAATAAAAATACAATAATATGAGTATATACAAATTTCATATACTTATGTAGAATCTGTATGGGTTAGAACGTGCAACTTGGAATGTGAAAATTGATTGCCAAACTAATTGAGCTACACTCTGTGGTGTCACTTTACTTTATATATCTTTTGTATCTGCTTTTCTATTTTAACTGTATATACATATTTAATTAAAAAAAATTGATGAAATAGTGTCACGTGATATTTCTTGACCCTTCCTAAATCCCCCATTAGTGTCATGTTATGAGTAAAAATCGGATGATTGACTTTTGACTGATTTGTAGTATCAAAAAGTACATAAAAGAAAGAGAAGAGATTAATTGTGCTCTTTAGCTGATTTATGACTTTAATGTCAATCAGATACTCATCACTCATTACTCATATACTTGAAGTAATGGATTGGCTGAAATAAGGAAAAATTACGTGGATAAACAAAAATATACATTAGTTAATTAGCTATTATAGCCATAGCTTGAATTAATTACGGCTCGTGATAAATATCTATCTGTAGTTACAGTTTGAATTTTGTATAATTCAAGCGATGTATACAAACATTATGCGCAATTATACAAAAGTTTTGTATGAATAAACATTATGAATTGTATAACAAATTATGCAAATGTTGGATATGAATTGTATAGCAAAATATACAAATGCTATATAAAAATTGCAAATTAGTATAGCGAATTAGACAAACGTATACAAATATTGTGTGAATTATATAAACGTTGTTATAAGTATAGTTATGAAATGTAATTATCCAAACTATAGCTATGGAGTATAATTATGATATTTTTGAATGGTTATATGTAAAAATTCCTTTATAATCTGTATTGTTTGTGTGTTATATTTTTATTTTTCTCTCATATGTGATGTTTCATGCATAATATACTTGATTAATCGTATGGTTATTGTCTGAGGTGGTCTAACAGGCTTGATTTTGAACAAAAACTAATACGATAGCATACTTGGCTGAATTATCAGATGTAGTCAAAAGAGTGAGTTTTGAATAGAGTGATCATATTATAGCTATTAATTGTATTACCCTATGGTATCTATATATCGAATTCTGGGGACCCCGTGAATCTCCTACTGATCACGTAAAATCTAGTGCAATAAAGTTTATGTACTTGTTCATGTTGTATTTCATATCATATTTATAGGTTCTATTCATAACTCATGTTTTCTATCTTGCTTATTGAAAGTAATATAGGAGTTTATTTTTCTAAATTGATTTTGGATAACTGATAAAGTTGTTGCTATGTGATCAGGAGTCACAGATTCAAATCTTAGAAATAGTCTCTGATAGAAATATAATATAAGATTGCGTATAATAGATTATTATGATCGAATCCTTCCCTGGACCTTATGCATTCCTTCTTGCTGATTTTGGATACATTATTGTGGAATTCGACTATTCTATCTTATTCTAAAGTCAGGCATGAATTGAAGGGGTTTAATATTATGTGTGTTCGCGAATTTTGTTTAATAGTTATAACAGTACAATTATAAAACTATTTTGTCATATTAAACTAATTAAATTTTATTAGTACAACAATAAAGTTATTCAACTTTAGCCAAGGTAACTATAGGGACCACCTTCGCATAGTGGGTGTTTGGTTAGTGGTAACGTTTAAGTAATTTTTGGTAATTTTGTAACAATTCATCTTAAAATATTAAGTCTCATATCGATAAATGTACAAAATATATGTTGGATATATAAGCAATTGATGCATTTTAAAACCATGCAAGCCTAGGCTGAAACAAATAATATTACTAGCGAGCCAGCGTTGTTATAGTGAGTAAAACTCAATTATTTTAGTGTAACAAAAAAAAAACTTTGTTACTTTTTGAGTTACCGTTATAACTAATAAATTATGTGTGTAATTATTTCCAGAACAATACAATTCCATTTCAGATCAACCAAGTCAACCTTAGAGAAAAATGAAGTGGAAGGTATATTTGGGACACAAATTGACTTAACAAGCGAAAGAGAGCTCCCTTTTCTACCTTCTCATCAAGTAGTTCAACCTATGTAAACTTTTGATATATTTAGTCAAGTTATAGCACTTAATTTTGTCAAACATAATTAGAATAAAATGAAGTAAATGGATGTTAATTGATTTGGACTCATCCCTTCAAATTTGCATAACAAGCCCATAATGGAAGGAGTATCAACTTTGCGTCAATTTTGCTTCTTGCACATAAGAGTTGCTTCAACCGCACACAATAACCCACCTTTTTATTTTTGGTTGTGTAAAGCCTTAAAAGATAAAGTACAATGTTACTAGAAAAATAAAGTAAAAATGAAATTTAAAAAAGTTTATTTCTATCACATTGATATTGGGGAGAGTTTTGTGCATATAATAATCGAGCTGTTTTGAAAATATTAAATTAAGATATTCATAAAAATAATTTATCGTGACTAATATTGTAAAATCATAATTATAACAGTTGAAAAGATATAATGAAATTGCTTTGAAAATATTAAATTAATGGACTTGTAAATTATTTTTGCGAGTCTCATATAATAATGACGAATAAACAAACATCTCAAACAGACATGTTGACGGAGAAGTGCTTGCTTGAACTGTTTATGGGCTCTTCTAATAAGTAGTAATATGTAGAAGCACTGCTTCGTGTCATTGTCATTACTCGCTCGGCATCGACAAAGATTTGATTGACGATTAAAAGTAAATGTGGTGTTAGTATACTTCTTTTGTAGATGTCCTTTCCAGAAATAAAGATTTTGTAGTTCTCAGAATTTAATTTTTTTTCGGATTATCTCTGAATCAGTTTGTTTATCTCAATAGTTGTTATCACAATTTTGACCTTCTTCTTCCTTCCTTCTTTTGTTATTTCGATCAATTTTTTTTAAAATTAATTTCATCATGAAAATACGCAAAATTGATTCAATATGGAGGTAGATAGAATTCTACAGGTTCGTGAAATTCATTTTTTTTCTATGTTCTTCATTTTTTGTGTTTTCTTTTCAATATTTCTTGTTTTGATATAAAATATATTTTTTTTAGGAAACGGGTTATTGGGAAAGGATTCATGCCTCTGTAATTTGGAGTGAGTTTGGAGTTTTTTTTTTTCGAGAAATAAGCGTGTTTTTGTCCTTTCTAAAATTTACATATCGACTTTGTTTTCTATTTTGGATCATGAAGTTGTTTCTTTTTTAAAAAAAAAATATATGTATTTTTTAATTCTTCTTTTTTACTTTTTTCGATCAATTTTGTTGTTTTTCATACTTCTCCTATAGTCATAGCACCAAAATTTTTGCTCAAAAACTAGTATATATGTTGATTAAAATGTAGGAGTTCATATAATTTTGAAACACACAACAGTGGCCCCTTGGAATTTATACAAAAAAGATTGGACATGTGTCATAAGTTTGAGCAATGAATCATGCCAGAACATTGATGCTCAGGGTAGGTCATTTTGTAAAATCCATCCTTCCCGTTATGAATAAATGGAGGTTCAAGTTTATTAAAATGTACCCAAAATATCAGATCATATGCATAAATAATACAAATCGAATACAGTTTTTTCTCATAAACCACATAAAATTTATGTTCACTTCTAGAAAATAAAGTGATATCTGTAGTTAACAAAGAAATGTTATATTATGTCCACTTCTAGAAAATAAAATGATGTTGGGCAATTTTAGCTAACATTCCCTGCTATGAAAATGATTAACAACCAAATCTCCTGCACCTGACTTGAGTTATTACATGTAGCTTTACTCAAATTTTCTGAAGAGGTAAATCTAGCCTTCATATTGTTGCAAATATCAACGTTAAACTCACCCATTTCAGAACCATTCAGATGAAAAAAACTTCAGAGTAATCTAATGGCTACATAATTTTTAATCCAACTATGCTCTTCAAACCTTGATGTTAGAAGATTTCATACGTATTCGGTTAAAACTCCATCAGGAAATGTTAAGATGTCGGCATCTCACCTCGCATATCATGGCTGAACATAGAGAAGCATTGGTGAACTGAAATTTGTTTCATTGTACAGTTTCATCTCTTTTGGGACTTCAATCTCTTGGTTGGTCCACATGGCATTCGAAAGAACCATTCTTGGTTGTGAATTGTTGGTGGCATGTCTCTTTAGTTTTTAAAGACTACAGGAGAAAAGAAATGAAGCGATGTTAACCTGCACTGTTCACTTTCCCTTTTTCTGGGCAGCCTTGTTGACCTTGGCACCCTTCTTGAAAACACCGGTGGCAACAGTTCGCCTCATGTCTCTCGAAATGACCCAATGGTGGGTACTCAGCAAGGGTCTCAACAACCATAGGCTTGGTGGGAATCATCTTAACCATACCAGCATCACCATTCTTCAAGAACTTCGGCTCCTTATCCGAACGCCTGTCAATCTTGGGCAAGACAGTTTCATACTTTCATATCATTTTTAGCCCCAGTGGGACAGAAGGACAGAAGGCAAGCTTCAACCGAATATTCAAGTGTCAGCCACACTTTGGACGGGCATACCTCTAATTAATCGTTGGTTGGATCCGGTAAAGAGGGTAGCCCCAGGTACGCTTGGGATCTCTTATACTACCATCGATCGAAAGAGCGGAACGACCAGAAAAAGAAGTGAAGTTAGAAAGACAGCAATGTGGGAAGAGTGGCAGTCGAGCACTTGTGCACATCCATTTTCAATCTGGCCAAGATGGTTCATGATGAAAACCTGGAGGGTGAAGTTGGCTGCCCCCTTGGCTGAGTCATTCTTGGACTTTGAGGCAACAAACCACGCTTAAGATACTTGACAGCGACATTCTTAAGATTAAATCCAACATTGTCAGCAGGAAGTGTCTCCTGGAGAGCTTCGTGGTGATCTCTACAGACTTGAATTCATGTATAGATTCTTCAAAAATTCGACATAAAATTTACATTAGATTTAAAAACTAAAGAAAAAGTGCTATAAGTCAATATAGCTTATGATCCAAATATTTTTGAAAATATCTTGAGAAAAGTATAGTCAAAGAACCATTTTTATACCACAAGGGAACAGATCAGTGCACCGACACAATAGCACATTAACATTTATCTGACTTAGTTAAAGTGTCACAAGACCTGACCTCCCCAAAAGCTGATTAGTGTTTGCTTCAACCACTTCCAGAAGTCTTTCCATCCAAAACTTTATACTTGAACACCTTCCTCAGGCAGCACGACCCTGAAAACAGCATAATGGTGATTTAAGCTCCGCTCCCCTTGCAATCTGTTAACACTTCCTAGTGCACCAGCACTGGAATTTGGGGAAGAAAAAAATATCCGTCTAACTCTTTGATGGACAAGCGCCATTGCACACATTGCACATGGCTCCCAGGCCAGATAAATGTCATATCCAGTACATAGATAAGGTCTGAGCGATTGATGACTAAGGCCATTGCTTTGGAAGTCAGACTCATTGATCTTCTGTCTTTTCAAAGGAGATAGAGTTTTGTAATCAGGAAAAAGTTTTAGATCCCTGACAGCAGAATATTCAATGGCTACAATAGCTGCATGCCGCAAAGGATGCCAGCAACCAGACCTTTGCAGTGCCCATTGAGAAGGACGTATACAAGCAACATTATTAGTTATATGTTTAAATTCACCAGTTGAACCGTCCAAAAGTGACATCTGCTGGTTTTCCAAATCAGAGGCTTTGAGGTTTTCTAGATAGTTAGACCAGCTACCTTCCTTGCTGACCTCATTTGCAAGACTGGCTGAGGATATTACCTGATCACAAGCACTTGCAATGACCTCCTTAGTTGAAGGATCTACAATAACAGCAGCATTGACCACCTGACCAATAGAAGATGTTGCCAAATTAATGGTGTACCTCATGAAACTGAAAACTGATTGTGACTCCTCTTCACTAAATCCAGTTATCCCACTGATGTTGTAGGTTGGTGGATGATACGAAGTAGGCCAGAGCTTGCACTGTTCGTCCCATTCTTCTTTTGATGTTGCAGCATGTTTGCAAACTTTTGTGATGAAAGTACTCAACTTGTATAATTTGACAAGTTCAAGAATCTCGTCTGGCATACAATCATCCTCACCTTCATTTCCAACAGTCATACATAAAAGTAGAGATAATTCAGGTTTCCCCCCATCAATGCACTTTTTCCGCACACGCTTTACATGCTGCAAACTTTCCAGTGGTGCAATCTGATTCAACTTTTTGACTAGAGTATTGGCATCTTTGAGTTCAATGACAGAAGCAAGCATGTTAACTGTAGGTTGGAGGTGAGGAAGAAAGGGTGGCTTTTCAGGTATGTGAATGATTTTGCAGACTTGTGGAGACGCACTCTCTGTATTCTTCATCCTCTGTCACAGTTGCCTTTGCTCAGTTGTTGTAATACAGCCTCCGCTTGCGCATCTCTCTGTATTCTTCATCCTCTGTCACAGTTGCCTTTGCTCGGTTATTGTGATAAAGCCTCCGGTTGCTCTAATCACTTTATTCAGCTGAAAGACAAGTAACAGTGATGAATCAAAATATTGCAGAGGTTCATCAACTTTGAACCATCACTAGTAATGATACATTTGTTAGTGGAGACTTTTAGCATTGATACTTTTTCTTTCATTATTTTTTCTAATAAGTTGATACTTAATTAGGTTGTTACCAGCGTTAGCTACTGAAGTCGGGCTCCATCAGATAAGAAATTAAATTCTAGAAAGTATTTCAAAGCGCCATTGAATTTTAAGTTACAGCATCAGCTGCTTCAAATTTTTGGAGTGTAAGATTTTTGTATACTCTATGAGCTTGGGAAGAGACTAATTTGGCCTCAATTAAGTAAATGATATATTGTACTACACAACAATAGTTATGGTGCTTGGTCTAAGAGTGCTAACAATGTAAATGCACACTGCCTACACATATTTGGAAATATACAGCTTCTAGGATTCAAATGACTTAAAAATACCTCATGATATCGGAATCCTTAACAATAACATAATTAACAAAAGAACTTGAGCAAATTTTCTCAAAGTACATCCATAAGATGTAAATATTTCAAAACTAAAGCACAATGGAAAGGTTCTTAAAAAACAAGTGATATGCTCAGAACATAGGGGAAAGGGGTGTTTGGATTGACTTTTCAAAAGTGACTCATAAGCTTTTGCTAGAAGTCATTAGTTGAGGGCACCCAAGTTTGACCTTTGGCTTTTTTTCTTTACTTTTCAGCCTACAAAAAGTTCTTTTTGTTGTTCCCAAACACTTCCAAAACGTAAAAACAACTTAAAAGCCAAGAGCCACTTAAAATAAACCAATCCAAATACCCACTAAATCTTATGGAGAGTTTTAGCCTATCTACTCATGAAAGATCAACCCGAATAAGCATTCCTCATAAATAACATTAACTATATGTAATAGAATTCATGAATAATCAAATTTGGCAAATTTAAGACGAAACATGAATGTAAAAGATGCTAACAAACAGATGAAGGGCTTGATATTGAAAACAGAACAAGGCAGAGATAAAGCAGAATCGATAAATATACAGCTAGCTAGATTTGAGATGAGGAGCAACAAAGATATACAACAATAGTCTTGCTAGAAAAGGGACAAAGATTAGTGACCTAGTTAGTTTTAAAATTTAGACATAATCCATTCATTTTAACAACCCATACACAGATCATTACACTACACCAAGGAGGATTGAACAGGGGAACTAAAAAACAGAAAATTGATTTTAACAAATAATATATCATGAACTTAAACTAAAATTTATTAATTTTAATACGCAAAGAATATCAACCTAAACTAAAATTTTTTATTTTTTAAAATTAGGAGACCTCAAAATCCGAAGGATAGATATGTCATTGGCTAATTTTAACATATAATATGTACATAAACTTAAAGGGAAAAGAGTCAAAAATACCCCTCAATTTTGTTTTATTATTTCACTTTATCCCTGGCGTTAAAATAAATTTATTTATACCCCTACTGTTAATTCAAAAATTGACTTTCATTTCGGAAATCCAATTTAATACTTAATTAATTTAAGTAAAAACCAAATCCCCAAAAATTTAAAGAGTCGCCACCTAATTTTAAGGATAATTAGGAAACCAATAAACATTTTAAGAGACCTAACAGAAAAATCTTTTAAAATATACCAGAGGAAGGGTTCAAGTTCAATTTCCACTTTGAGAAGAACTTAATCACTCAAAATGGCCGCTAACACGCAGTTGACCGACGATTAAGAAATTGAGTAACTTTTTAAAGATTTGATTGATTTTGAAAAAGTTGACTGGTTAAACAAAAAGAAAAGTGACTCATTTTAAAAGAATTGGCTAAATTTGAAAGAATTGACTAAGTTTGAACCTGTTGATTAAGTTTGAAAAACTTGACTACATTTGAAAAAAGGACTAAATTTGAAAGATTTGACTAACTTTGCAAAAAATTGACTAAGTTTAAAAGGGTTGACTAATTTTGCAAAGATTTGACTAAGTTTAAAAGAATTGACTAATCTTGCAAAAATTTGACTAAGTTTAAGAAAAATGACTAAGTTTGAAAAATGGGCTAATTTTGGAAAATTGAAATTGGACCGAAGTTTTGCTAGAATAAATAGTAAATATTTTAACACTAAGAAGGTCACGAAAATGAAAATTAACATAAATTAAGACATGCTGGGGAAATAATTAGATTTTAAACAATGAACTAATGTTAGTGTCAAAACAAAATATCAAGTATCACAACAAATAATAGATAGTAGACAAGAAATAAATAGAATTGGGCTTTGACAGGCCCAATTCTTCAACCTGTCTTAATTCTAAATTTTGGGAGTGTCAGGCCCATCAGAAATTTCCAGTTGCTGTCATTGGGCTTGACCCATTTCCCCGTGTATCACTGCACTGTATACCAGTTTATACAGGAAGAATTCCGGCTTCAAAAAAAAAAAAACCTGTAACAACCACCTGGGCCACACATGCTGATCCCCTGCTAAAAATGGGCTTTTGGCCCCTTTTCACACTGTATATCAGTGTATATCAGCTCATACACACTGATTTTGTGCCCCCAAAACCCTGTATTTCAGCTTCTATGGCCTATATATTGCAGCTAACAACTCGAGGGAGATGCTAGGTGTAAAGATGGAGTCCCGAAGGGGCTCGACACAAGATTGCATACAAAGGAAGGATAAAGGACGTATAAGCAACCAAACATATCCAAGGTTAAATTTAAGACAAAAATATTACTGCATAAAGGGAATTTCATACTAAAATGACCATAACACAGATAAATGAGAATAGCATGCTTGAATTCATATGAAATTAGCCTTTTCCTATGAGACTTCACAGTGGACTTACACAATTAGCAACCAAGTAAGGGCATATTATTTAAAAATAGGAAATATAAGGGAACTTGGAACAGTTGAAACAAATAGAAAGGAATCAATGTATGACACCAAAGACACCACTGATTCATAAATCAAAATGGGTGAACTACCAAATATTAATGTTTACAGGCTACATACTTTCCAAAGGAAGTGGAAAGATGTAACAATCAATCCTACATAACCCTAACAAATTTGAGCCTACATATTGGCATCATAGACATCTTTTAAATAGTCCATAAAAAAAATACTTGAATATGGTCTTAAGGAAACAATTAGCACACTCACAGCATAAGTTATTTTGATCACAGGGCTAAATATCTGTGCTTGAAGAACTCAGTGAAATGGAAATCTTGAGTAAATACCTTAAGTCTTAGGATGTCATTCCAAAACATAACAATTATTAAAGCATGTCTCTAGCACACATAGCAACACAAATGGAAAGGAAGATATCACCTTAACGTAACATCTAAGTTGTGAAGATGGAAAGAAATTACTTAAGCTAAAACTTTGGGATCAACTTCAAATACTAAAGGAATGGTTCTCAAGTGCACTTCAACACAGGATTCCTATTGACAATCTCATTCCAAATTTAACAGCACAATTCCAAAAATGACAATTTTACTTGACACTTATAGCAACTAAGTAGCAAAATGGAAAAAAAAAATTTAACACCAAGCTGACCTATTGAAAACTTAATACGTGAAGAGAATATTTTTAAAAAAAAATAAAGCAAGCAGATTTTTTATGGTTTTAAGGAAATATTGAGCACACCTCTTTTTAAGTGTTCGTGGCATCACATACCATTAACTGTAAGGCTAAATCTGTATGCTTCAAGAACTTAGTGAAATAGACATCTTGAGTCTTATTCTTAGTATGTCACAAACAAAAGATAACCATTCTTAAAGCACACATAACAGCAAACAGAAAGGAACAGCACCTTCAACCAAACAAAAGAAAATATAACGTACACCCCAATAACATAACATAGTCTACTACTAGGCTGATTAATTGCTTCACCAACACAAACCAGACCTGAAATAGTTTAAACACGATGGCAGAGACAACATCTAAACCAAACAGGGTGAAACATCATTCAAATAACCATATTCTCTGTAATAAACAAGAAAATGACCAAATCCCTTCTTCATGGAAGAGTTTTCAGTACAAGAGGGGACTGCAGTCTTTCCAATTATCCTTATACAACTAATATCAGCACTAAAGTTGACATAACAGCCATCCAACACAGGAATGCTAGGGAGAGAACTAGACAGGGTTTCAGTCATCTGGAATCTACAATCAATACCCCAAAATAGGTGAGGAGCCATGACAAGAGGCTGAACTACACTAAAACCTGCAGATGGCATGGGAAATAATAGAGTAAAATGACTACGACTTAAACTCCAAATCAGAACAAGCAAAGACACAACTAAGCCAAAACTACATGAGCAGTCAAGAATTTTAGACATGACATCAAGCTCCAATGAGGTACTTAATAGACAGTTGAAAACAAGGAAACTAAAGGAGGTTATGACATAAATTCAAGCAAAACAAACAAGGAAAAAAACATCATTGGACCAAAACTTTGTTCCTGGCAAGTTAACAGTAAACAGAGGGGATGTTAACAGCACCCTTGACTAGTACACAATGACCTAAATGCACATTCTTTGACCCCAAACTCCATAGGATAACAACAAACTGAACTAACATGTGAGGATAGGGGAGGAGAGTTAACAAGAACATTGAAATGGTGGTATTTAACAGTCATGAACTCTGACCCATTTTGGAACCAATCAACAGATAAATCTTGAAACGAAAGGATATGAACAGAGAGCACAGCTATTCTTTATGCATTTTTAACAAAACTTCTGATGAAACAAAGACCCATACATTATCACTTGCGACCCCAAACATTTAGCTTTAGAAGAACCAAGCAAACAAAAGCAAAACGACTCAATCAACATACCTATAGACCATGCTCATAGTAATATGATTGTAACATTCTACAACAACTAGAAATTAAACCTACGAATTATGTATTATCAAATTTGTACTTAAACAGTGTAATCAGCAAACAAAATTAGAGAGCAGCAGCAACCTCAGCAGCAACCTCAGCCAATATACAGTAACATACAAGTCTTGATTTAAATTCAAGAATGTACTACCAAACTGAACAAAGACGTGAAGATGGAAGACGAGAGCTAACGAGAACATCGAAACAAAGACATTCGACAGTTATAATTTCAGAACAAACACATAATACAGATTGAAATAAGGACAGCTGCAGAGGAAAGACAAACAAACACAAACTGGAGACGAACCCATTTGAAATCATTTTTTATCCAAATTTAAACTTGCGTCAAAGACTTAGTTTTCAAAATATGAGGCGAAACCAACATTAAATCAACCAGAGACCGCTTAACACACATAGTATTAAGGGTTCTTAACTCAACAATAAACAGAGTCCCAGAGATGGACGAATAAACTGAAGCGCAAAACCATTAACAACATCATCTAGTCAGCTAACAGCAACCAGAAACACAACAGTGCACGCATCATTAAAGTAAGAAGTTCGGATGAAGATGTCACCTGTATCGGTGCAGCAAGACGACGAACTTGACGAAGCTTCTCCACCATCAAGGAGTTCCGTCTACACCTTCCTCGACCAAGAATCCTCAATTGCAGGACCTTCGAGATCAAACAAGTTTCTGAAAAATCAGTTCGAGGGTCTGTGAACTATATCGAGCCTTGGAAATCAAGAATGGCTATGAAAAATCGAGTAAGTTTCAGCTAGGGTTTCTAGAATGACGAACGGCTGCAGCTTCCCCCCAAATGGTGAAGAACATGAGTATACATAGCCCCAAATTAGGGCACGATTGGGAGGGGAAAATTGGGGGTCGATTCTCCTCTCTCCCTTTTAAATTCGAAAACAAGATCAGGAGGAATGAAATCCGTTGGGCGAATCCAA
>JAOTQR010122946.1:0-23502 GCA_025774065.1 Solanum ossicruentum
TATCAAAATAAAAACTAACCTTTTAAACAATGAATATAGCTAGATAGCCACCTAAATTATAGTCATGTATGGTAATTAGTGTAAATATGGCTATTGAATAAACTTGAACATGTATTTAATATTTTTAGATTGTTGTGTTGCTCTACACATGCGTTAAGCACATAATTTATAATTTAATAGATGATGATGAAACTCAAACTCATGAATGTTATTTATTTGATGAAAGAATATATACATGGTATACCTTCAAGTATGACCATACATGACACTTCTACCAGAGAATTATTATAATACCCCCTAATAATTCAAACTCATATAAGTCTAGGAAGACCAAGATTTTATTCTGCTCCCCATAGATGAATTTATGGACTATAGAAGGGACCTCAAAAGTTAGCTCAACACTTCGTAAAATTTTGAGATTTGAAGATCAAGTCTATGAGCCAATTGAATGACCTATACTGTTACACCCGGTAAAATTACCAAAATATTCCAAGAAGAGAGACACTTGCATAACACATCTTTACAAACTCCATTGATAAATCCAACCCCGGAAATGCGATCAGCATGAAAACTTATGTGGAAAAATGGTCTTGGTTGATTTTTGTAGCAATTGAATCGAGAGATAATTTTTTGATGCAAAAATATAGTTTCAAAGAAGTGCGCAACATGTCTGCATCACGGACTTATCGCGGATTTACACTTGGTTGTGATTCCAATATTCTCTACGGGATTAGAAAACTCAATTAGAAAATATTTGACAAAAAAAAACCCCAAAAATGACCAAGTCCCCGACGCGGACTTTGTACGACGAAGGGAAAATTTTCAGTTTTTCGCGAGGGGCATTCCAGACTTTTTTCAACCTCTTCTAAACTTAAAACATGATTAAGTAGGTAATTTTGAGTGTAAAAATATTTTACCACCCATTCTTAAGTCTTTATAAACTTCTAACGAAGAATAGCACTAAGGAGAAAAGAGGAAGAGCGAGGGTTCAAGGGAATTAAGGATGAATTCTTACAAAGTTGATTGTCAAACTACATCTCAGGTATGTAAGGCTAAGTCCCTTGATTGAGATAGAGTGATAGATGAACATATTGAGTATGTTTGCATATTTTCTTTAAATGTTCTCTTGTAAAATTATACACATTCTACATATTTTCATAAGTTGATAATCATCATAAATTTGATTTACTGAATAAATGCTTTTACATGACTTAGTTTCACAAACCCTATATGCCACTTTATAAAAGATTGCATGAATGAACCTAGGGATTGAGTCTGGAGCCTCGATTTGAGAATGTTGATTATGATTATAATGTAAGCATGACGATAGGTTGATCGAACTTGATGGTCCTGTGAGTATTCATAATTGAACTCTAAAGATTGGTCTAATTGATTGCCCTCTTAGAGATTGGTCTAATTGATTGCCCTCTGAATGATTGGTCTAAGCTCTCTGAAGGATATGATTGGGAATTGGTTAGATGATCGATAGGTCGAAAGACCTGAGTATGATAGAACTGATGGAATGATGAGAGTTCTTATGAGACTAATTGATTTGATTGATTGAGATGAATTGTCTTATGAGCATTGAGCCATCAGAGGAATATTGAGTATAAAAATGAGTAAGAGCAAGCCCAACTCGAACTTATTAACTATGTCATCAGGCATAGGTGAGGATTAAACCATTAAATTAGATGTTTCCTCTTGATTGGTAAGTCCCTAAAATAATAGCAGACTTGATTGTCCGAATCCATTATGGGTTCAATTCATTCTTTACCTGGCAATTACGGAATAACTGTGGAAATATCAGAGGGATTGTTTACAATCACTAGCTCATAAGTGATTTTTTTTGGATAAGAGAAACTCCCAGATAGGTTCTATACTGATAGTACTCTAATTGAATTTGATTCAGATTGGATTGGTGTTGATTGGTCATTGTCTACTCTTTCTTTTATTTTAGATAGACATTTGACATTTCGATTGACTATTTTCTTAGTTGATGTTATTCTATATTATTCTACCTATATTTATTTTATTCAGTTATTTTACATACTAGTGCATTCCACGTACTGACATCCATTTAGACTGCATCTTTTCATAATACAGAGAGAGGTACTAGAGATCATCAATAGGTGCTTCATTGATGATTGTTCCCACTTTTCAACTGATTGGTGAGTCCTTCCTAATCTCAAATGATGCTCATTGTATTTCATCCAGATTTTTGAGTTAGGTTTTAGATTGCTTTCAGTTTTATTTAAGGTAGTTGTAGACCTGTCATCGACACCACTAAACATTTGATAGAGGCTTCATAAAATAAGTTGATTTATTGACTAGATATTATTTGAGCTAGTTCCTTTCATACTAGCCTCGTTGATATGATTTTACCATTTATATATTGAGATTGCCCACCCACTTACTCTATTTAGTCTTCAACTGATATACTGAATATTGATTGAATAAATGTGATGAGGCCAAGTGGTTCGCTTGGGGAATAGCAATAGTCTCTGAGTATTGGTCACGTCTAGGTTACCCTCTCGGGGCATAACATGTAAAATCATCATTTACCTATAAAAGGGTTCATGGTTTCAAGGACATTGAAAATTATTCATAGTGTCAGAATATTCTACAAAGGGTATTTATGACCGCTACATATTTCCACGATCCATAGGATAGGTTTCCTAGTTTGTTTTAGAGTAAGCCAATATGATCTTAATAAGGTGTGGGACTTTACATTTGACATTCGTTGAGATTCTCACTTTGGGAGGCTATGCCCTGGCCTTTTTGTGCAATAAACTACTCCAATCGAAGATTAGTGGTAGGTGATCCAATAAAGCTTTCGAAAAAAGGTAGACTTCTACATAAGCACAATAACATACCACAGGGAACCATCAAAAGACCTATCTAAGATTGGAGGGATCCTCAGTAGTAGTGACCTCTTTCAATCTTTTACGGATTAGTACATATACCAAATGCTCATACGAGAAAGTTGAGTTCTGGGTTCGGAATTGGGAGGGTTGCTATGAGAAATCCTCTATTTCTTATCAACTCAAGAAGTAGTGCATACCTGTGCGGATTACATGTGACAATTACAAGAATGAAGGGAAAGTTAACAATACCTGAAAACATGTAATATCCCCTAATTCATCCTACCTAGTCTAAGTGGATGCCCAGAGAAAATTTAGAAAAATGATTTAGAAAAGTCACCAAAAGAAAGTCACAAAGGCTACCTATGGCCCGTAGATGAGGCCGGGTAGGTGCCTATGTAAATTGGTGGAATTTTTCTAAGTCTAAGGCCCATGTATGAGATATTCTATGGACCTACACCATACCATGACCCATAGATCATGTTTAATAGCTTGTTGACTCAAAAATCCTCTTTTATAGGTATTGAGTGACAAGTTACTAGATGGATCATCGTATTAGTTACGACCTGCAAAAGATGTTTCATTGGTTGAAGTTCCAGAAACCAAGATACTTTAACCTTGAGATGACGAGTAACCAGACGGCCCGTGGCTCATGTTACGAGCCATAGGAAGTTGTTTGTAAGTCCCAGGTCCAAATTTTAGTACCTCAATTTTTGGACGCATTCACCCACGAGGGGTCACTTACAGCTCGTAAGTAGACCCACGACCCATAGACGGGGTCTTGTGGTTCCACTTGAAAATTCTAGGAGGGGTATTTTCATCCTTTGCTACCTTATTTTATTAAAGATTTGGTGTTTTCAACTTAATTTAGGTCCCTTATCAGTACCCTAGGTTTATTATTCTACTTAAACACAGAGAAAATCTTTAGAGCATCGAAGGAGGGAGAAAAAACAAGGGTTTTGAGTTCAAGCTTGAGGATCGTGAGAGGGCAGATTATTCTTCTTAATTCTAGGTATGTATGGCTTCTTAAAGTGTAGGATTAGCCTATGCACATGGCCTTCCACCTTTTTGAGTTAAGTTGTAGATAATAATTGAATATTGACAAATCCTATAATCCTAGTCTTAAGTTATTTGTACTTATTTTGACTTTCTATGAGTAATTATCAGTAAAACAATGAGTTACATGTTGGCCATATGAATTGGGATATGAAACTTACATTCAGTTCTATAAATCTTGATTTACATAATCCCATTTAATGTTTGTTGCATTATTTGGATTGAGGCCATGATTGTGACTATCTGAGTTGAGTAAATTGAGTATGATTGAGCATGAGAGAATATTGCATGTATTCATGCATAATTAATGAGCATCTTAATTGTTTCACGGGATGTGCATGATTGAGTGGAGTCTAAATGACTGTTTGAGTTTGAGTCAAAAGTCTTGATTTTGTGCATGATTGATGATCTAGATTGGTTGAGTTGTCGAGTGATTGAGATAATATAGAAGAGATTATTTTAAATTGATTGGCATGAGCATGTATTAGTCTAGGGAAGAGTATTGAGTGCTGATATGGGTGCGAGTAAATAATTACTCTAACCAATCAACTATATTGCCCGTGTAGGATAGTTGCAGTTAACTCTGACGGGTCATGTCCTAAAATATGGACATTGTTTTGGATCCAAGAGAGAGTTGATCAACCTTTACCTTGGTAAGTTTAGGACGAGGGTAGAAACGACGTCTCCTTCATTTTCATCACGAAACTAAAGGTGGTGGGAGTTATATCAGTTATGAGAAATTCCCAAGCAACACTTGATTGAGCATATTGTGTTTAAATTGAGTTGCATAATACCAAGTTATTTTCAAAACATGATTTTCAACCTTAAACTTGCATATTCATTGAGTCAGTTATGAGCTATTGAGTTGATCTTTGAGTTGAGTTGATTGATTGAGTTTGAGTCTTTACTGTTTCCTTAAGCTATTTTACATACTAGTGTATTCCATTTACTGAGGTCCATTTAGGCTTGCATCGTTAATGATGCAGATACAAGTGATAGTGAACTTCAGTCAGCACATCATTGGGGTCCAACTTATTGCTTTCAGAGTTGGTAAGCCCTTCTTGCCTTTGGAGGTGCCTTTTTTCTTACATTTAGTATTCTTATTTTCTTTTGATTGGGTAGCCATGGTCTGTCATGGTACCATGATTATTATATAGAGGCTTCGTAGACATTCAGTAAAGGATTGTTGATTGTTATTCTATTTCATAACTTGATCCTTAGAAACAATATTTTGATAATAGTTTTATTTATCTATTTGATGTATTTTCTTGAGCATTCTTCCGTTGTATAGTATGATGTGACAAAGAATCCAGGTGGTTCTCTTGGGTAATCAGTAATGGTTCTTTAAGTGTCAGCTACACCAAAGGTATCCTCCCTCGGAGTGACAAACTTGGTATCACAGCATAACGTTTAAGTGTCTCAAGAAGTCTATGAAGCCGTATCTGGTTAAGTCTTGTTTATGGGGGTGTTCTGCACTAGACTTTAGAAGAAGGAGGCTATGGAAAATTAGGAAGGGTTACACTTCTTTTATATTCTGAGTCTGTGGAATAAAGTTTAACTTTATAAAGCTCCTAACTCATGCTTATGCATTTGTAGATCATGCCTCTAAGCATGTCGTCACCCAAAGAACTACCCCAATTGGTAATATACACTAAGAATCCCACTTTAGAGGTGCCTCCCCATATAAAGGCGCCTCCCTAAATAGAGACGAGGGTCAAGGTCGACCATCCAAAGCTACTAGAATTCCACAGGCACCTATTGCTCCTCACAGTCCTAATATATAGTTTGACTTTAAAGGAGCTATTACCATGCTCACCTAGTTGATAGCCACCCAGAGTGGGAATCAGAGTTCAAAGGCTCTTAGTTCTAGTTCCTAAGAGCCGACTTCTACCACCAGACTTAGACATTTCTTGAGGATGAACCCACTAGTCTCCACATGGTAGAAGGTTAAGGAAGACCCTTGGGATTTCATTGATGAGATGTGGAAAGTGTTGAAAGCTATGCATATGATTGAGATTAAATAAGTTGATCTTGTTTCCTATCAGCTTAAGGATGTGGCGAATATGTTTTATAATCAGTGGGAAAATGGTCGGGGTGAGGATGACAAGCTTGCTGAGTCGAATGAATGTTAGAGTGCTTTCCTCGATCACTTCTTTCTCGAGGAGTGGAGAGAGGTGAAGATTGAAGAGTTCATGAACTTGAAGTAGGAGGGTGTTGACCATTAAAAAGTATACCCTCAAGTTCATCCAATTATCCAGGTATCCTTCGAAGATGGTCCAGGACATGAGGGAAAGGTTTAGGAAGTTCATATCTGGCTTGGCTAAACATGTGAAGAAGGATTATAAAGAAACATTGTTGATCCTAGGCATAGATATCTCTAGGCTCAAGCTGTTTGCCCAACAACTTGAAGAGAGATAGAGAGGAGCATCTAAGAAAGAAGGCCAAGTTAGTAGGGCTTGAGCCTAGCCAGTCCAAGAAGAGTAAGGCAAATCGTTTCTGCTAGCAGAAGAGATCTATTAGTTATGCACCATTCTTATCACTCCATAGCATAGGGTCCTCGATCTTAGGCTAGTATGGCCCTTAGTTCATAAAGAAAGCCACCTTGTTGGAATTGTGGTAGGATACATTTGAGAAAATGTAGAGAGGGAGGTAATGGTTGTTTCAAGTATGGCTAGATGGGTCACCTCTAGAGGGAGTGTCCAATGTGGGGACAATAAGGCTCAGACATCTACTACAGCACCACTAACCAAAGTTAATCAAAGAGGTGTTGCACCAGGTATAGGTGGTGGAATAATTGTCTGTATGCGATGGGGAATCGACATGACCAAGAGGCTGCACCAAATATTATGATGGGTATGTTTTGAGTATTTACCTTTGATTGTTATGCTTTTCTTGATTCCGGTGCAACTCTGTCCTTCGTGACACCATATGTGGCTAGTATATTTTAGATTCTTCTTGAGTGCTTGCTTGATCCGTTTTCTATTTCTACTCCTGATGGCAAGTCCATTCTAGATGAAAAGGTATGTAGGGGTTGTAAGATGTCTATCTATCATAGATACTTTGGAATACTTAATGAAGTTAGAGATGATTGATTTTGATATGATCCTTGGCATGGATTGGGTTCAAGCCTATTATTCCTCCGTCAATTATAGAAATTTGACAGTCAAATTCCAATTTCCAAATGAACCTATTATAAAATGGAAAGGTAATTTTTTACGCCTAAGGGTAAGTTTATTTCCTACCTTAAGGCTAGAAATCTAATCTCTAAGGGATGTATCTCTCACCTCGTGCGAGTTAAGTCTAATGATGTTGAGCCCATACCGTTGAGTCCATCCCAGATGTAAATGAGTTTCCTAAAGTGTTTCTTGAGGATCTGCCTAAAGTCCCTCCTAATAAGAATATTGACTTCATAATTGATGTTGTTCCCAACACCCAACGTATCTCTATTCTGCTTTATAGAATGGGCCCCACTAAGTTGAAAGAGTTAAAAGAGAAAATGAGAGATGTTCTAGAGAAGGGATTTATAAGGCCGAGTGTTTCCATAGGGTACTTAGGTTCTACCCATGAAAAAGAAGGATGGATCACTCATTAAATAAGGTGAATGTCAAGAATAAGTAACCCCTCCTAAGGATAGATAACTTATTTGACCAACTTCAGGGTGCTACTATTTTCTTTAAGATATTGAGATCAGGCTAGCACCAGTTGAAAAGAAGAAAAAGTGAAATCCCAAAAGATGGCTTTTCAAACACGGTATGGTCACTCCGAGCTTTTAGTAATATCCTTTGGATTATCAAATGCACCTACAACCTTTATGGACTTGATGAACAGAGTATTCATGTAGTAGCTTGATATGTTCATGATTGTATTTATTGATGATATTTTTGTGTATTCCGGAGAAGAGAAGGAGTATGCTAATCACCTCAAAATTGCTTTCTAAACGCTCAAGGATAATGAGTTATATGTGAAGTTTTCAAAGTGTGAGTTTTGGCTCAAATCGATGGAATACCTATACTATATATAGTTTCGGGTGGTGGCATTCTAGTGGACACTCAAAAGATTGAGGTGGTTAAGAATTGGCCTAGACCAACCTCCCTGACTGATATAAGAAGTTTTTTGGTTTGCTTGGTTACTGCAACAGATTATATTGATGGGTTTTCTTCCATATCTGCGGTTTTAACTAAAATGACTTAGAAGAAGGTCATTTTTCAATGGCCAGACGAGTGTGAGGAGTTTTCAATAGTTGAAAATAAGGTTGACTACTACCCTATTGTTGACCTTGCCTGAAGGAATGGATTGATTTGTCATTTATTGCAATAGGATTGGGATGTCTATTGATGCAGAAGGGTAAAGTTGTTGCTTATGCATCTTGGCAACTTAAGGTGTATGAGAGGAATTACCCCACGCATGACTTGGATTAGTAGCAGTGGTATTTACTCTCAAGCTATGGCGCCACCAGTTATATGGAACCCATCTTGATGTATTCACAGACCATAAGAGCTTGCAATATTTATTCTCCCAGAAAGAGCATAATTTGAGGAAGAGGAGATGGCTTGAGTTACTCAAAGACTTTGACATAAGCATTCTTTAGCATTCAGGTAAAGCTAATGTGGTTGTTGATGCTATTAGCAGGTTTTCTATGGGAAGTACCACTCATGTGGATAAGGAGAATAAAAAGTTGGTTTAAGAGGTTCACAGACTGTTCAACTAGATGAATTAGGTGAAGGTGGTGTTCTTTTGCATAATGGGTCTACATTATCTCTCATAGTGGAGGTGAAAAAAGAGCAAGACCAAGACCCTATATTATGACAATTGAAGAAAGATGTGCATAAGGAAAAGATGGAGTATTGAGATATCAAGGAGTTTGTGTGTTCCAGATGTTGGTCGTATACGAGAAAAAATCATGCCAGAAGCCTATA
The DNA here is from genome assembly GCA_025774065.1 of Solanum ossicruentum. NCBI lineage: Eukaryota > Viridiplantae > Streptophyta > Magnoliopsida > Solanales > Solanaceae > Solanum > Solanum ossicruentum. The sequence continues at coordinate 8,834 of JAOTQR010122946.1, forward strand.
ATTCTAGATATTCTATCCAGCTAGGCTCAACTAAGATATACCTTGACTTGAGAGAGTTCTATGGTAGATTGGAAAGAAAAGAGACACTGTCGAGTTTGTTTTTAAATGCTTGAATTGCCAGCAAGTCAAAGTTGAGCATGAAAAATTGTGTGGAGTAGCTTATTACTTTAAGACACTAGAATGGAAGTAGGAGATGGTTAACATAGACTTTATCACTAACTTACCGAAGTCCGACAGACAACATGATTTGACTTGGGTGATAGTTGACCGGATGACAAAGTCTATACATTTTTTGACATTAAAGACCACTGGCACCATAGAGGATTATGCTTGATTATAGATAAAAGAGATTGTTAGGTTGCATGGAGTTCCTTTGTCCATCATCTCAGATAGAGGAGCACCATTCACTACATAGTTTTGGAAATCTTTCTAGAAAGGTTTGGGTTCAAAGGTAAAGCCCAACACTACTTTCCATCCACAAATTGATGGCCAGGCAGAGTTCAAAATTCAAACTTTGGAGGATATGTTGAGGGTATGCGTCATTGACTTCAAGAGTAATTAGGTTGATTGAGTGGAGTTTATGAGTTGGAGCTACCACAAAAGTTAGTGGCCATCCACCAGTCTTCCATATTTCCATGTTTAAAAAGTGTTTAGGAGATCTACAGTTGGCTAAGCATATTAAGAGTATTGAAGTGACAGACAACTTTAGTTATGAGAAGATTCCTATCCAAATACTTGATCATCAGGTTCTCAAGTTGAGAACCAAGGAGAAGAAGCTACTTGTGAAGCTATTTGTCGAGTTAAGTTGAATATCCTGAAATGAGTTGATTGTTGAGTTGAGTATTTTTGATTATGTCCTTTTCTTTTCAGATATTTTACATACTCGTACATTCCACATAGTGAAGTCCATTTGGAATGCATCGTCTTATAATACAAAGACAGGTATTAAAAGTCATCAATAGGTGCTTTGTTGATGATCTTATCACATTCAGTTAATTGGTGAGACCTCTCCTGCGTTCGGAAGATACCCCACTTATCTTTCTTGCTTTGATTTTAGTACCTTTATATTTGATTCGAGGTAGCCATTCGAGGTAGCCATGAATCTTTCATTGGAACCATCTAGATGTTTAGTGATAGAGGCTTCATAGATGCTGAAGGATTAGAGTAGATGTTTCATTTTGAAAACTTGTACTTTTCAAACTATTTTGACAATATTGAAATAATGTGGATTGTCAGTTTTAATCGTTATTTTACACAGTCTTAAATTGATGAGACCACTAGAATCTTTCACGTTCATGAATGAGTGATTAAGCCAATTGGTTCGCTCAGAGACCAACAATGGTTTCTGAGTGCAGGTCATGCTAAGGGTACCTTTCCGGAGCGTGGCAACAAATCTGAGACGAATTCTTGTATTTGTGAACAAATTGTTGATCATTTTATAATTTACAATGGATGTCTTCAAAAAATAAAAATCTTGAGAAGCTTCTTACATATCGTGATTGGAAAATAGAAGGGAGTTGTCGATTTAAAAATGGCCACCAAAAAAATACAAAAAATAATTTATTATTATAGAGCTTTGCTTGCAATTTGACTAGAACTAAGGAGCTGAATGAAATGCAATTTCAAAGCTCTCATGCGGTAATCTAAAGAAAGAAGAACCACAATCAAACGAGAGCAAGTGATAAATCAAAGGTCTCATGCTTTGTTTTAGGAATCATTACTACGATAAATCAATGTTTGATCAAAGTGTTGTTTAGATAGAGTAGGGACTTATATCACATAGCTGGGAATCCCAGGGATATACATCACACAGTTGGGAATCCTTTTTTCATTTGTATCCCAGTTTTATGCCTTTATTGATGATATCCATCACTTTGAGCTGAGGTCTATCAAAAAAGGCCTCTCTAGCTATGTGGTTGAAGTAAGATCTGCGTACACTAGATCTATTTTCTTGTGATGAACTCTCCTTGAAATGAGCTTATTTGATTCAGACTTATCATGCTAGTCACTTAAACTAGAAATTTTTTAAAAGAAGACTAAATAAAAAATGGCAACAGAAAATTAGGTGAAGAAGTGCCAAAGTTTTGGCTTGTTATTAGTCTATATTGTAGTACTATGTTAGATTTACTAATTAAAATAGTAATATTAGCAATAAAGATTTTTTTTAAAAAAATAGGAGCCGAGAAGGAGACATACATTATATAAACAGAAAAACAATGAGGAGAAGGAGCGTACCTGGGTGAATATATATGAACTTTACTATTGTAGAAGCCGATCATTAACCATAAAAATAGATAGAAGGAATAGTGATAATAGTGGATGTGCGTTCATAAATTACATTGCATAAATTATTTGGAGAAGATGACTATCCTAAAAGTTTTAAAAGGTTGATTAAGATGGCATAATTATTTATCTAAGGAAAGATTGTTGGGGAAGTGTCATGACCGATTTTAAAGAGAGCAATTATTGGAGGTGTCTCTTTGAGGAATAATTCAGATGGTAGATGCAGTCGCTCCAGAAGGATGAAGGAAAGTTGAAATCAGTATAAAGTTAGTCTTTGGAGTCTTTAGAACAGTTTAAGGGGAATTTGTTGGTACTCTTTGGAACAGACGAAGGGTAATACAACAGCGGTTTGAGGGGAAAGCTGAAGATGGTTGCACAAGGGGTTAGAGAGGTGGTATATGCATATCATTGGCTATTGCATTAGATTGATCATAGAGGAATAGTTATGCAGATTTGCGTGGCTTCTCTGTTGCCATTTAACGAATTGATGAGATGGAATTTGGTGATGGTTGTTTCGTAGAAGACTGATTTGATACAGAATATTGTAGGAATTGTCTATAAACAACGTATTGTAGGAGTTGCTAGTAAACAGGGAGAGGGTCTTGTATCTCTTCACAATTGTGCGAATGGACAGTAAGTTGTAATGACCTTGCCGGTCATGTTTTTTGTTATCTGTGAAAATTATTATTTTGTCCTTTCATAAGTTGCTTTGAACCTATTTGGAACTATGGGTGTTGTTGGAACTGAAATCTTGTATCTTAAAAGTGGAAGATGTGAGTTTTGGATTTTTCGAAGCTTAAGTTGTTGAAAAGTGAGTTTTTGTGTCACTCCGAGTTTTGGGTATCTAAACAGAGTCTGTTGATTCCATTCACTCTGGAATGCCAAATTCGGTCTAGGAGTCATGATGAAATTGAATTTAGAGTTAAAATGGAGATTTTAGACCCAAAGTTACATTTTCAGTTAGTTTTGAGGCCTAAGTTTGACTTTGGTCAACATTTGGAGTTCTGAAGCTCTAATCGAAATGTGGACAATTCCAGTGATTCAGGATTGTGAAACTAGCTAGAAATGGTCTTGTTTTAATTTTTGGAGTTTTCGAGGGTAGTTTTAATATTTTGAGTTTTGACTAGTTTTAACGAGCTTTAAAGGTAACAAGGTCAAGAAGACCTCGGGCAGTAGTGATTATACCTGAACAGAATATCCATTTCCTCAATTTTTAACATTTTCAAGCTTTCTTAGGGCGATTTTGGTGAGGATATTTGTGGAAATCTTTTGGGTAAGTGTTTATATCATCAAATTAATTAAGTTCCATTTGTTTTCTCTTGATTTTATCTTGAATTTCATGATTTTGCAGGTTTTAAATTGGGTTTTCCATGTCTTTGTTATTGAAACTATAAGTGTTGATTTATTTTATTTTATTTTATTTTTTTGAAATTAAGTTAATCATAGATCAAAATACATACTTGATAACAAAACTTATAGCACGTAGTACTAGAGTTATAGAAATGAAAACACGATTTTACATATTACAAAAAGAGTTTTAACTTCTATATACAAACACGTAAATCGCAAAGGATTAAAATTATTCCTAGATAGAAAAAAAAAGATTTAATTAATAGGTCCAAAGAAAAGGTCCCATGGCAAACTTCCTCTTTTGATTAACATCTCCATTAATAGGAAGTCCATATTGAGTATGCAAACAATCAAGTTTCCATTCTGGCATTGCTTCATATTCAGCTCGTGTGTATTTTGGGTAATGCAACGGCATATGAAAGTCGAACCCACACTGTTCTCTGCCATTCTAGATATTTATGCCACCGCCATCGCCGCCCACATCCAGCGGAGTTGGCTGTGCCATCGACTCCATTCCACCTCTGCTCATTTTCTTAGAAACTTTGTGGAGCTCCGATAAGTGTTGATTTCACCTTCAATCTGAGCTCAATTTTAGTAAGATTTTCATCCACAAACTCCTTTTCTTGTATAGAATTATAATTTCTAGTCATTTATCGTGTCACGCCCCAAGTTCACACCATATGTGTGATTGGTACCCAGAACCATTTCTGGCCTCAAGCGAACCTCTTGGCTGACTACTATACTCAGCGGAATACTCAAATAATAAAGAGAATTCTTAAATATAATAAACTGAGAATACTAAAATGTATTAATAAAATAAATAGTAATAATGTCTCAATCATAACTGAAAAGAAGATCTGAAATTCTTAACACACAGTCCATGGAATCTCTAACTAGAATAACCTAACCAACTATTGAAAATAAATGCTAAGAAAGAAAAATAGACAAAGACTCCAAGCCTCCAGCTGGTAAGAGGCCTCACCAATAGTTAGGTGGAAATGCTGGTCCTCAATGAAGTGTATACTAAGGGACTCTGTCATCTACGTTTGCATCATGAAATGATGCAGGTCCAAAGGACCTCAGTACATGGAATGTACGGTATGTAAAATGGTCAAAACAAAACCTCAGGATAAGGCGCTATGTTTAAAGTAACTAAAACATGTCTCAAAATAAGATAACATAAGTGATAAATGCAGTAAATGCTAACAATAGAACATATGTTGAAAGTCTGCATATAGAAACTACCTTGCTTTATCTTGGGTAATTTATCTAATCGACAACCACCACTATGAGCTTCGTGATGATACAACGTCTTGTCTACGCTGCCAAAGCCATCCCATACTTTGCCGAGGTAAGGAAAGAAAACTAAGCGAGTGGATCAATTCCAAAATAGGGCCATCTCAGTGGCAATGAGGAGTTGTACTTCTGGGTACAATCCTATCCTACGCTAGCTACGAGTTTATGATTTCAAGTTATTATTACTCTCGCTTATATCGATGCTCAATACTACTCTCAAAATAAGATTTATATGATCATACTTAAAAGAGTATTCTTGGTCAAATTATTACTTTTTTTTCTTTGATACTTAGCCCAACTTTAGCTTTTCTTAAACTTTCCTCAACTTAACTCTTTTCTTTGTTTGAAGGTTGTATCATTGCAAGGTATTTCAACATGATCTTTATTATTTAGGTATCTTCGAAATACATAAGCTTCAAGTACTTCTTAAACTCAACTCAAAACTAAGAACATAGTAGCTTTTCATGATATAGATACGGAGTTCTCATAAATATAACCATAACTAAAAATCTTGTCTCACTATCTTAATTAGATAATAAATTCAACAAGAGTCATGGTTCTTATCAATGAAAAATGCATGAACAGTATTTTGATAAAATTTACTAATAATGGGGGGCAAACCTTGATCTCAACTTATAGATATGTTCTTGGGTAGAGTCTGGTAATTATAGATATAAAAATAATAGTAAAACAACTTTTGGAGGGCCTTATATGCCTGAGAATTAGTTTCTTGGAAGAATTGAAGAGAATTTTTGAAAGCCCTAACTTTTCCCCCTTCGAAACTATGTTCTGAGATCTTGGAGTATTTTTGAAGTTAATAAGATGAATACTCAACTGGCAAGTTTAGGCTTAAAAGGTTGAGAAACGTAGAAAATACCTCCCTTTAAAATTGTTGGTAGGGTCGCCTATGAGACCCTCTACAACCTGTAGAAGCTTCTACAGCTTGTGAGGGACCTTTCGTGAACTTTTGGATAATTTTTGGGGTCTCTGAAACTTTCTACGAGACCCCTTTTATGACCCATAGAGGGTTCTATGACCCATAGATAGGTCCATAAAGTATGGGGCTAAAAATTGAAGTTCTTTGAGTTTTTCCACGAGATATAGATACGGGTTGTACTCCAATTCACGACCCGTAACTGGGTCTCGTATTACAACTTGTACTAACAATCCTCAGTAAAACGACCATAACTTTTGACTCTAAACAACAAATGACATGAAACTAATTCTGTTGGAAAGCTAATTCAAAGTACCATCATTTGGTATTTCAGGGGACTTGTAACTCTTTGTGTGCGCTAGAGTTATGACATTTAAAGTTGACCCTTTCATAATCTAAGGCTAGAAACTCATTTTATAGGAAAGTTTCGAATTCAACTAAGTACTAGAGGTCTCTTATGACCCTAATTCACTTCCCACATAGAGTGAGGCTTGAAATATAGGTACTTATGAGGATAAAGTTATGGGGCACAATATCTCCCCCTTGGAATCATTCGTCCTCGATTGAAGGTGAAACTAGGGAATATACATATGGTTGCTACTCATGAACTAGATTATCAACAAGAAACTATCTAGATATCTTATTACTCATATTCATATATGTATCTCAACTCAATGATATGAATAAGGAATATTACCTTCATGCTCATCATTCGGAAGCATTAAAAGGTGAGGATATCTAGCTTTCATATCTACCTTAGCTTCCCAAGTGGCTTCCTCAACAAACTGGTTCCTCCATAATGCTTCAACAGAAGCAATCTCCTTGCTTCTCAATTTACAAACATGTCGATCTAGTATCTTAATTGGGATCTCCTTATATTTCAAGTTGTATTCGACTCCAATACTTTATAAAGGCACATCCAATGCGAGTTCTCCCAAACACTTCTTAAGGATAAAAATGTGGAATACTGGATGAATAACAACTAACTCTGGTGGCAATTCTAATTCCTAGGCTACATTACCAATCCTCATAAAAATATGGTATGGGCTAATATATCGTGCAATGAGCTTCCCCTTTTCCCAAATCTCATAACTCCCTTCATCGGTGACACCTTTAGGTACACCCAATCACCTACATCAAATTCCAAATCCCTCATTCTAATATTAGTATAAGACATCTGTAAACTTTAGGCTGTCCTTACTCTTTCTTGAATGACTTTGACCTTCTCCATAGCCTGATGGACTAAATCTAGTCCTATTAATCCAGCCTCACCAACTTTAAACCACCCAATAGGTGATCTACACCTCTTCCCATAAAGGGCCTCATATTGTGTCATTTGTATGTTATCCTGGAAACAATTGTCATAGAAAAGTTCAATCAAGGGTAAGTGATCATCTCAACATATCCTCAAGGGTCTGTATGGTCCGCTCCACTAGACTGTCTGTCTAGGGATGGAAGGTTGTATTAAGATTTACCTTTGTACCAAGCCCTTTCTGAAAGGACTTCCAAAATTTTGTTGTCAACTAGGCTACTCTGTCAGAAATAATGGATATAGGGACCCCGTGAAATCTAACGATCTCCTTAATGTAGAGTCTGGCATAGTCCTTAATTGTATCAATTATCTTGAGAGGTAAAAAGTGAACCGACTTGGTCATTCAGTCTACCATTAACTATACCAAGTCATAATGTCTACGGGATAGAGGTAAGCCTGTTGTGAAGTCCATGTTAATCATCTCCCACTTCCATTTTGGAATCTCAATTTTTTGGGCCATACCACAAGGCCTTTGGTGTTTCACCTTAAACTGCTAGCAATTTAGGCATCTAACATGAACTCTGCAATGCCTTTATTCATGCCACCCTACCAATAAACATCTCGTAGTCCTTATACATTTTATTTATACCTAGGTGAATAGAATATCTGGCATTGTGAGCCTATAGTAGAATCTTGTCTCTAAGGCCATCAACACTTGGTACACACAGCCTGCCTTGGTATCTCAAGACTCTATCTCCCTTTTTTTGCAAACACTGGTACTTTTTGCTTCTGAACATCTTCTTTCAACTGTAGGAGGATAAGATCCCTTTCTTGGTTCTCTTTTACCTCCACCACCAAGGATGACGCTGCCCCATTTTTGATATTGGCACCTCCCTCATCAGAATCTTCAATCTGCACCCCTAAGCGGGCTAAACCTGTGCACTTCCTTAGCTAGTTCTTTCTTTCCATCTTGAAAGTGGGCATTGCTCCCCATGGTTAACCTGCTAAGCGCATCAACAACCACATTAGCTTTACCTGGGTGATAGAGATGCTTATGCCATAATCCTTCAACAACTTCAACCATTTTCTCTACCTAAAGTTCAACTCCTTTTGGCCGAATATATACTGCAAGTTTTTGTAAATATATCTTCATGCCCATCATAAAGAAAGTGTCTCCAGATTTTGAGAGCAAACACCAACAACAAGCTCAAGATCATGAGTTGGGTAGTTCTTCTCATGTGTCATAAGCTTTCTGGAGGCATATGTTATCACCATGCCCCTTTGCATCAATATGCATCCCAAACTAACTCTTGAAACATCACAGTATACCACAAAGTCATCAGCTCCCTCGTGTAGGGATAATACCAGGGTTGTAGTTAGCCTAGCTTTCACTTCTTGGAAACTCTTCTCACAAACTTTTGGCCATATGAACTTAACCTACCTTAGAGTTAGCTTAGTCAAGGGAGTTGAGATAGAAGAAAACCCCTATACAAAATGCGAGTAGTAACCTGCCAAACCCAAGAAACTCCTTACCTCTGTTGGAGTTGTGGGCCTTAACCAATTCTTTACTGCCATAATCTTTTAGGAATCAACTTGAATGCCTCCGCCAGAAATAATATGACCCAAAAACGCCGCAGATGCTAACCAGAACTCACATTTGGAAAATTTGACATACAACTATTGGTCCTTAAGGGTCTGAATGATAATTCTAAGATGGTCAGCATGCTCCTCCTTGTTTCGAGAGTAGATCAGGATATCATCTATGAACATAATGACAAACATATCTAGGTACGACCTCAACACCTTATATATAAAGATCCATGAAAGTTGCTGGTGCATTTGTCAGTCCAAATGACATGACAAAGGATTCGTAATGACCATAGTGGGTTCTGAAATTTGTGTTAGGGATGTCTTTTTCTCTAACTTTAAGCTGATGGTACCCAAATCTGAGGTCTATTTTGGAGAAACAGGTAGCACCATAGAGCTGGTCAAATAGGTCATCAATTATGGGATATATATACTTATTCTTTTTGGTGACCTTATTTAACTAATGTAATCTATGCACATTCTAAGAGAACCATCATTTTTACTCACGAAGAGAACTGGAGAACCACAAGGTGAGATGCTTGGTTAATGAAACCCTTATCTAGGAGGTCTTTCAGCTATATTTTCAACTCTTTTAGTTTTAAAGGATCCATAAGATATAGAGGAATAGATAATGTTTGAGTATATAGGAAGTATTTATCCCAAAGTCTATCTCCTTATCAGGAGAATCTCCGGATAGATCATTAGGAAAGACTCTGGGAACTCATTCATGAGTGGGACAGAATAAAGAGATAATGTCTCAACACTAGAATTTGTGACTCTAACTAGATGGTATATACACCATTTGGAAATTAACTTACTGGATTTAAGATATGAGATAAATTTACACTTAGGAAAAAATGAGCTACCTTTCCACTCTAAAATAGGCTTATTAGGAAACTGAAACTTGACCACTCTACTTCTATACTCTATGGAGGCATAACAAGCATGAAGTTAGTCCATGCCTAGAATGACATCAAAATCTACCATGTCTAACTCAACCTGGTCAGCTGAGATATCTTTACGGTCAACTGACACTGGACAAGCCCTATAGATTATTTGGGCTAAAATAGATTCTCCGATAGGAGTGGAAACACTAAAAGGTCCGAGAAAACACTCTATACTGGTTCTAAACTTCATGTTTGCATGGAGTGTCACAAATGATAATGTGGCACTTGGGTCAAACAATGCATATACATCATAAGTAAAAACTTTGAGCATACTAGTAACCACATCTGATAAGTTCCTCTGCTTCTGTTTGGTGGCCATAGCATACAGATAGTTTATGCCTCCGCCTGTCCCTGATGTAGCTCCTCTCTAAACTGGCCCACCATGTGGTGCTGAAGAAACTAACTAAGGCTTGTTATCCCTATTTTTCTACTTCCCCATAGGAAAATCTTTCAAAAAGTGCCCCACTTGACCACACCTAAAACAACCATTTACGCCCACAAACACTCTCCTAGATGAGACATACCATACTTACCATAAACTGTATAACGAGTCAATCCTTGAGTTATACTCCCCTGTGATTGGCTTCCCTGAAACTTGCAATTTTGTGATCCCTGCTCAATCCTGACCCTCATCGCAGGTGCACTAGCAGATGAAGGTGTTGGTCCAAACATCCTAGGCTGAAAAGATGAATGATATACACTTCCAGCTCTCTTCTTACTTGTCTCCTAGCCTGATTTCTTGGCCCTTTTGCTTCTGAACCTCTCCCTATCCTTCATTTTCTCCTCCTTTACTTGTTGCACATAAGTTATCCAATGAGTTAAGTCCATATACCCAATCAGCATAGCATTTCCGGCCTTTCTCTTAATCATCTGAAAGAGCCCTGACATAAGTAGATCCATCCTAGTGCGGATGTCCGCACCATAGTTGGAGTATAACGAGATAGCTGAGTGAATTTAAGGTTGTACTCCTACATGCTCATAGATTCTTTCTTTAGATTCAGAAACTCCCTCACTTTATCCTACCTCATCTCTCTAGGAATGTACTATCCTAGAAAGGCCTCCTCAAACACTGCCCAGCTCAAAGTTGACGCCTCTACTCTGCCTCTTTTCAATTGATCAAACCAGAATCTAGCTACTCCTTTGAGCTAGTAGGCAACCAACTCAACCTGCTCAGCATCTCCTGTGTGCATAACCTGAAATACTTTCTGGAGCTCCTCAATAAAGTGGTCAGGATCCTCTGTCATATTAGACCCCCTGAACTCAGGTGGGTTCATCATCAGAAATTCACGAACCCCAGTGGCATCTGAACAATCATTCCTATATTCTCCCTATTGACCTCCCTTTGTGGTGATTTGTTATGCCAAGGTCTAGATAACCTGGAAGAACTCAGCATTAGATATGTTCGCTTGTGGTTGTCGCTTAGTAGGCATAGCTGGACCTTTAGATCCCTCACAAATTGGCTCAAGCTGGTTTGCATTCTATCTAGATGGGTGCCCTCTACCCCTAGCTAGTCTAACAGCTCTACGTGGAGGCATAATCTAAAGAACAAGACATGAACACATGAGTTAGAAGGGACATAATAGAGGTAAACTCTAAAGAATTGGTAGTGACACTTCTACTGCCCTATAGCCTCCCTATTATTGACGTGGCGCGCTTCAGACAAATAATACAAACTCTAATAGACATAGTACCATAGACTCCCTAGGACAATTGAACTCTGTGCTCTGATACCAATTTTTCCGCGCCTCAATTTCACACCCCAGGCATGGCCGACACCTAGAACCATTCATGGTCCTAAGCGAACTACTTGGACTAGCTACTATACTAAGTGAAAGACTCAAATAATAAAGGGAAGACTTAAATATAATAAACTAAGAATACTAAAATGTCTGAATAAACTGAATAGTAATAATGTCTAAACTACAACTAAAAAGAAGATCTGAAATTCTTAACACATAGTCCATGGAACCTCTAACTAGAGTAATCTGACTAACTAATAAAAATAAATGCAAATAATGAAACATAGACAATGACTCCAAGCCTTCGACTGTAAGAGGCTTCACCAATAACTAGATGGAAATATTGGTCCTCAATAGAACATGCGAGGGACTCTTTCACTTGTGTCCGCATCATAAAATGATGCAGGTCTAAAGGACTTCAGCACGTGAATGTATGGTATGTAAAATGGCCAAAGTGGAAACTCAGGATAAGGCACTATGCTCATAGTAACTAAAACATGTCTCAAAGTAAGATAGCATAAGTGATAAATACATTACATGCTGAAAATAAAACATATGTTGAAGGTTTGTACGTAGAAACTATCTTGCTTTAACTTGGAGAGTTTGTCCAACCAACAACCACCACTATGACCTTTGTGATGATGCAGTGTCTTTCTCACGCTGCCAGAGCTATCCCATACTTTATCGGGGTAAGGAATAAAAACTAGGCGATTAGATCTATCCCACAACTGGGTCATCTCAGAGGCAATGAGGAGTTGTACTTTTGGGTACAATCCTATCCTATGCTGGCTATGTAGTTTATGAGTTCATGTTATTATTACTCTCACTCATATCAGTGCTCAATACTACTCCCAAAATAACTTTTATGATGTTCATACTTAAAAAAAGTATTCTTGCTCAAAGTATTACTTTCTTCTCTTTAGGACTTAGCCCAACTTTAGCTTTCCTTAAACTTTCCTCAACTCAACTCTTTTCTTTGTCTTAAAGTTTTATCAATGCAAGGTATTTCAACATGATCTTTATTATTCAAATATCTTGCAAATACATAAGCGTCAAGTACTTCTTAAACTCAACTCAAAACTATGACCGTAGTAGCTTTTCATGATATAGCTATAGGGTTCTCATAAATATAACCATAACTGAAAATCTTGTGTCAATAGCATAATTCAATAATAAAAGTAAAAAAATTCATGGTTCTTATCAAGGGAAAAAACATGAACAGTACTTGATGAAATTTACTAGTAATGGGGGGCGGGGAACTTTGATCTCAACATATAGATATGTTCTTGGGTAAAATCTAGTAGTTATAGATATAAAAATAGTAATAGAATAATTTTTGGAGGGCCTTACATACCTGGGAATTAGTTTCATGGAAGAATTGAAGAGAATTCTCGAAAGTCCTAGCTTTTGCCCCTTTGAAACTATGTTCTGAGTTCTTGGAGTATTTTGAAGTTAATCATATGAATACTCACTTTTTAGGGGTTTAATTAGGTGAAAACTAACAAGTTTAGGCTTAAAAGGATGAGAAAAGTAAAAATATCCCTCTTTAAAATCGCTGGTGGGGTCGCCTGCGAGACCTTCTTCGACACGTAGAAGCTTCTACGGCTCATAAAGGACCATTCATAAACTTTTGCACAATTTCCGGTGTCTTTGGAACTTTCTACGAGACCCTTTTTACAACCCGTAGATAGTTCTACGACCCGTAGATGGGTCTGTAAAGTCTGGGGATGAAAATTAAAGTTCTCTGACTTTTTCCATGAGATACAGATACAGGTCATACTTTGATTCATGACCCGTAACTGGGTCTCGTATTACAACTTTGCATTCATATTCCTTAGTAAAATGACCATAATGCTTTACTTCGAACACCAAATAAGGTAAAATCAATTGTGTTGGAAAGCTAATTCAAAGTGATTTCATTTGGTATATCATGAGACTTCTAATTCTTTGTGTGCTAAGAGTTATGACCATTTAAAAAGTTGACCTTTGCATAATCTAAGGCTAGAAACTCATTTTACAGAAATATTTCGAATCCGACTAAGTACTAGAGGTCTCTTATGACCCTAATACAATTCCCACATGTATGAGTGACGCTTGGAACATAGGTAATTATGATGATAAAGTTATGGGATTTCACAGTCCGAATTCATGAGCTTTTGAATTTAGCCCTAATTTGGACCATTTTGCTCCTACATCCAATTCATGCTAATATGGGTATCAAAATTCATCTTTTGACGCGTATTATCAAATTTTGATATTGGTAGATTGATTCAAGCTTATTTTTGAGGCATTATTGTCGAGAAGCTCTGTTTGATTGCGATTTTGATATCGAGGTAGGTTTGGCTAACTTTTTAGGACTGGATTTGAGTATGTTTATGTGATAATTATAAGTTGTTGGATTGTTTCACGAGTAATTTGATTGGGGTGATGGTTTTTGGAATCAATTATGTTGGAATTGGAGTAATTTATTATGTTGGAAAATTGAGATGTATTTTTGATATTTGGGACACTTTTGATATGATAATATGAGACTTGTGATCTTACTTTGGAAACTTTGTGGTAATTGATGGTATTTGAGGTACTTCTGGGACTAATATGAACATTTTGGGGACTTGCAAAGTATAGTTTTGTCGATATACTTGGCTATTGGTAAAACTGTGGTACTTTGAGACATGGTGATGACCTGTGGTAACAAATGTGACCTTTGACACTACTTCCCTGATTCTATGTTGGTTATTTATCGGAGTTATTATTATATTAATATTATGTACTTTAATTTGTGGCATTGGCATGCATTCATCACATACTGCATTTGTACCACCCTTTGACCACGCGGAGATGGCAAAGATTGAGATACCGTACCATATTTTATAAAATCCCTTGATCTCGTGGAGATGGCAAGGGTGAGACATACCACTTTTGAGATATTGTAACACCTTTTATAAAAACCCTTGACTATGCGGAGGTGTCAAGGGAGAGATTGTATTATTTTATTTTAAGAGACCCTTGACCACGAGGAGGTGGCAAGGTTGAGACATTTTGAAACATGAGGGAGATTTCAGTACCTTGTCTGCAAGCTCCCCTGGGTTTTACCTAGTACCTTTAGCTCGGTAGATGTATACACTGGTTGTGCCATAGTTGTGATTCCACCCCATGCATCACATACTTATATCACATTTGCATTGCGTCATTGATTATATTTACTATCTTTATATGTTCTTTTATATATATATATATATATATATATATATATATATATATATATATATATTTTATTATAT
>JAOTQR010122996.1:0-16687 GCA_025774065.1 Solanum ossicruentum
CTTTCACTTGACTTTTTGCTTTTTTAATAGTTTAATTACCCTCAACTCAAATAGAAAACTCTCCCCGTTGTCATACCACTTTCATCCGATATCTAGTTTGAATTCTAAGACCCCTCTCAAAGACCGGCTTTTACAGAACCCATAGGCCGAAACGAAGCCCTTTAAAGGTAGAATTAGGAGTCGAAGCCATGCATTTAGCCCGATTGCTATTCGCCCTTTTTAGCACTAGACTGACATTCTCATTTCGCTTGTTCAGTTCAACGAAAGCCGGTACTAATCAAAGTTTAGCCCTATGATTTCATTGCGATAGTTGGATTCCCTCTTCCTATAGCTATGACTGGCAACCCCTATAAGTCAGTTTTTACTCCAGGTCGAGCCTATATAAAAGTAAATATGGTCTAGCTAGTTCTCACTTCTCCCCCTATAGTTATAGCTGTACTGGGGAATTCCTCTATCTTCTTTGAATGAGGAGAGAGAGTACTCATTCCTCTCCCTCTGGTCGAGTGGCTTCGCTCCTATAAGCTAGTTCTCGCTTCCGAGCTCTAACTCCTTACTTTCCCATAGAACTCCAATTGAAAGGTTTGGAACGGGTGACTAATAAGGAGGCTAGACTGTAAGGAGAGGAACAAAGTAGCTCGAACGAAGTGAGAGGGTGATATAATCAGCGAGACCAAAGGAGTTCCATGAAATGGAACGACCACAAGAGGGAGAGGGTGACTGATACTTCAAAGGAAGCTTCTTGATCCAATTCAAAAATTCTGTTTCGCAACGAAAGCGTCTAACAAAGGCGTGCTTTTCCAAGTCGGTTCCCAGTGCATTCCCAATTCCAAGGAGAATGTATGGGAAGATTGTCTCGCTTTATATCTCCGACACACTAGGAAGGACGCGGTGGGAAGGAAGCAACCCTAGCCTCTGTCCGACCGATCATTCCGCTGGCATCTCGTATTCATGCCCCCGTTTGACTGCCGCTCGGGGATATAGTTGTAGATAGGTTAGTCTTAGTGGGTCGTTGGCAACTCTTAAAGCTTTCACGCCCTCTCGCTTTAGCTCGATCTCTTTCTTACCCTCTCCTGAGGTGGATGAATAGGAGTTCCTGTTCCTACATGGCTAGATCATGTAGGCAAAAAGTATACGTTAGTACTTGGAATGTACTAAGTATACGAGGTGCAATACAACAAGGAAATATAATCCATAATAATCAAGATGTATAATCATAATCAATGGATATGACTCAATATAACATAAATGATCAATGTGTTAGCCAAATCATGCATGAAGTGTAGCCAAATCACATGACATATCATACATATGTGGGAAGGGACCATAACCGACATGTAAGACTAAGCAAAATGCTATTTGGAATTCTGATGCTCACTCCGCACTAGAAAAGGAGTGGTTTACTTTACCAAGGTAAAACAAACACTCACCTTACACATATCCTTTTCGAAAAGTGTTACCAAGTATCCTTACCTTGTAACATGGTCTTTTCGGTAGGTTATATAAAATGTCTTTACCTTACGGCATAACCTTTTCAGTAGGAGTTACAAGATGTTCGACCTTATGGCATGACCTTTTTGGTAGGTATCATAAAGTATCCTATGGTGGTACATAGTTATGTGACAATATCTACCAACCAAGGTCCTCTCGGTGCTAGGTCAACAATACCACAAAATATTTAATTTATAATCATAGTCATAATATACATAGTCTTATAACATCATAATATCATTATAGAGTAGCTCATCAATACCAAAACTTCATAGCATCAAAGAAAGGGCTTTATATTATTCATAACTTTCATAACATCCTCTTGACATCGTAGCATGCTTAATATCCCTTCAACATTCACAATTTGCATGTCTTACAATAAGACTTTCATTAACATAGAAGCTTGTCATATAACTTTAATCAAAACATGGTGGGTGTATGCGTAAAACTCAAAGTCATGTAAATTCAAGAGTTTAGAGCATGAGAAGAGTAAAGTAAAGTCATTAAGAATCATTAAAAAGACCCACCAACAATTGTTGTAAAAATCGGGTATCATGAAAACCATTCAAAAATTCATAATCTCATAGTCTTCATAGTTTCATATCTTACATAGCTTCCATAGTCATAAATCAACTCTTAGGATAAACCTTCAATGATGTTCTTGCATAACCAAATCAATACTTGATAAAATCAAACTTAAATCATGTTCATAATGCATAATAAGAAGTACCCATAACGTGTCAAGCCCTGAAATCATGACATTTCATAAAAACGGAGGTTTGGGCTTCATGGGTGGAATAACCCATGAGTGAAGATCCACATACCTTAACCTTGAAATTACTTGAAGGAAACTTGAGAAGACTTGGAGGATTCACTTGAATTCTTGAAGTCCAAGGAGAGTTCTTGAGAATCTTCAAATTAGATGAGGGATTTGGTGAGAACTTAAGGGGATTTAGTGAGATTTAGGGCTCAAAATAGCTGAACAATAGGGAAATCCCATCTATAAGGGTATTGGGTTATGAACCAATTACCCTCACTTGAAATTAGAAAAGTTTGGAAAATTTTGTACTGTGAGGGAATGGTGGCGCAACATGGATTGGGTTCTGCATAGGTCATTTTCGTACGAAGGACAATTTTCCCTTGTTTTGGCCTAGGAATGAGTTTAGACCACTTTTGTACTATGGGAGAATAAGTGGGCGACGCAGATGTGATGCACACCCTTCTAGTTTAGGCCCAAATCACTCGAAAAATTATTTTTCAGTACGGGACACCTGAAAAGTAAAGGTGACTTTGCCTCCTGCAAAAGAATAGGAAGTTAGATTTGAAAAATAACACATGAATTTTAAGATATTCAAGAAACAAACCATAAGGACTTTCTGAGTCACATGAGAGGTGCTACAATATCTCGCCCTTGAAAACGTCCCCGAATGTTAATATCTCCCCCTTGGGCATGTTTGTCCCTGAATGTGATGGAAACATACATAAGAAGAGTGATTAGAAAACTTTCATCCCACATTAATGCACCCATGCAACTTAAACATCATTTTCATAAAAAAATCTCAAACTTTTGCATTAAAATCATCAAAATATGTCATGAGTATGTGTGCGTGCAACATGACATAGAAGGGCTGAAGTACAATACTTGCACCATAGATGCGATAAACTTATTATACTAGGCTTGAGTAGAGTGGAAGAGATAAGGGCATTGACTCTTCATGTCCTCTTTGGCTTCTCAAGTGGCACTTTTGACTTTTTGGTTCCTCCAAAGGACCTTGACAGAGGCTCCATTTTTGTTTCTCAACCTCTTCACTTGTCTATCTAATATTTCCATCAAAACTTCTTCATAAGTCATGTTCTCCTCCACAACACCTACAACTTCCAAGGGCACTATAGAGTTTGGGTCACCTACACATTTCATCAACATAGAAACATGAAAGATCGGATGAACCACACTCATCTTCATAGGCAACTCCAACTCGTAAGAAAACTTATTGATTCTCCTCATGATTCTATAAGGCCCTATATACCTAGGGTTCAACTTTCCCTTCTTTCCATACTGAGACCTTCAAATACACTCAATCATCAACACCAACTCAAGATCCCTTCTTCTCTCATTGGAGTAGGACTTTTACCTTATTTGAGCGATCGTCAATCTCTCCCTTATCCACCTACTTTCTCCAATGCTTCTATAACCAAATCCAGACCTAACAAAACTATTTCTTCCACTTTGAATCACACTTACTTCAAATCCCTATACATCTTTTGTAGAACTAGAACGATAGAATAGGAAGAATTATGTTCCTAAAATGACCCCAAAAAGTGCTCAAAAATATGTCTCGGAAGTGCCTGGAATCATAATTTTCATATATCTCAAAATTTATGCGTGATATCGAAAATCATACTTCATATTCGTGATCAAAGGGTCAAATTGAGTGAGAAATGGGTCTAACGCCGATTTTAGAGCAACCGAATCTCAATTTCAATTTTCTAAAATGCAAATTCTAGAGAGCATTCTACGCCCCTGGCACGACGCGGCCAGGGCACGAAGATTCCTATTTTGTTGACTGTTTTCATTTGCTTGGTCCAAGACTTTTAGGTTTTAGGCCTTAGTATTCCCATGCGTAAAAGTACCTATACTTAGCTACATTTCACCGTCATATCATTCAAGATATTCCCCAATACTCTCTCAAATACTTAGACTCATATTTCACCCTAAGACTCAAGTCCCAAAACTCATCTGGATCTAAGGATTTCGCTCAAGCTTCAAGTCTCCATCTCCAATCATCATCAAGTTATTCTCCAAAGTTAAGGTGTGTGGGTTTCAACCATTGGGTTCTCTCAGTCATGGTGCCCAAGCTTCCATTTCATCTAATTTACATATTTCTAAGTGGATTTTACATATGGGTCTATTATTATGAATTTGACTATGAACTATGTTGGGGTTTTGTAAAAGTGTGATTGTTTTAGCATGTGTTGAGCTATGAATCTTGGATCTAACTTGAGATTTAATGAGGGATTTTGATGTATATTGTATGATGGTGTTACCAAGAATTGGTGAGTTGATTTACTTCAAAACTTCTTGCATAATTTCACTCTTTAATTGCATGGTTTTACACTAGCATTGTACACCAACCAAGGCATTTGATAAAATGTAAGGATTATGATTCTTGATATGTTGAAGGCCTAATACTTGGCATATGAGATATATGACTTTATGATGATGAAAGTATGTTGTATATATGTTAATTTCATGATGAACTTCCATAGTGTTGTGAGTTGACCAAGCCTAGCTCGGGGGAGGGGGGGTTGTAAGCTTGTGTAACCATATCAAGGGGTTGGTACCTTGGTTGCCTAGTACGGTGGGTAGTAGGCCCGTATAATCACATCGAGGGGTTGGTACCTTGGTTGCCTAGTATGGGGGCTAGTAGGCCCATATAACCATATTGAGGGATTGGTACCTCATTAACCATATAGAGGGGTTTTTACCTTGGTTGCCTAGTATGGGATAGTAGGCTGTGTAACCATATTGAGGGGTTGGTACCTTAAAGACTGAGTTGAGGGAAGCCCTATGAGTCACTCAAACAATGGCAGGAGTGCCCTTTTTCTATCAATAGAGGGAGCAAAAAATGGGCTTTGCTCCTATTTACAATGTGAAGAAAGAAATAAGGGTTGAAGTTTAGACCGCTCACCGTAGTTCTACCTATAGAAAGGATCATGGAAGAGGCAATCAGAATGGCACTCGAATCCATTTACGATTTCTGGTTTCCAGTATCCCTATCTTTTCCATTCTACTCAAGCCTAAGGTACTAATTCTAAATCTCCTATGTGATTTCATGTCTCATGTTTCAGCCCCTATGTCATTTGCACCTCTCCAAGGAGGTGGTAGGCCTTGGATATTCTATATTGATGGTCACTTGATACACATGTATTTTGTTCTATACAAGTATGGCTTACTTCAAGCATCCTTCATTCATGTCATATTGTTACTATGCTATCTATTGCCTATAATATTGCATTTTGCCTATGTTGCCTATGTATTGTTGCATTGCATCCAACATAATTAGGACATTCAAACATACTAATACATACTCTATGCCTACATGATGTCTCCATGTAGGAACCCCCACTTGATCCTCTTCCTCCACGTGGCTAGTTTGATTGTCTCGCAATCTAGTTGGTGAGTCCTCCATTCCAGGAACAATGTTTATGATCTCATGTTATGTACTAAAACTATCTACTCTTATGCATGTATTGACTATAAGGGTGAGCCCAATTGCTTGTCTTGGCCCCCACAAAGTATCTAAGTTTTAGAGGTATTGTTGGACATGTTATGTATAATGCTATGAGTTTGAATCTCTCTTGACTCTTGATGTTCATGATATGAACGATGTCCGTTAGCCCCAGTTATGCCTATTTACTAACTCTTGTTGTCATTTTATTGCTTCCGCGACCAAGGATGTGTAATGATATGCTAAGAGGCTTGCTAGGGGTCCTTTCGGGTTCCCCATGCACCGTGTCATGTCTAGGCCCTAGGCTTGGATCGTGAAAAACTTGATATTAGAGCACTAGATTGTTAATGGTCCTCGACATCCAATACACCGCATCGATTAGAGTCTTATTCATGGTTGTGTTATGCACCACAACTATGAATAAGAGGTTAAGAGGCGTTTTAGGAAATGTTTCCCTTCTTCTTATTTTATGTCGTGCTATAGAAGTTAAGGTATGGTTTTCCCCCTAACTATTGTTCTTTTTTATGCTAGATCATGCCTAACACAAGAGGAAGGAGGGCCCGCACTCCCAAGGAACAACTGGCTCATGGTGAGCTCCTGGATGCTCTCAATTTGCTTGCATAAGTTGTGGCTAATCAAGCCAATAAAGGGGCCGATGATGTTCACACTCCAACAAGAAAGCGATCACTATAAGTAATTAACCTAACCGAAAGTTAGGATCGAATCCATAGGGAATACAGGGTTTGACTGCAAGACTTCGCTACCAATCATTTCAAGTATCTATAACTAAAATCTCTAAAGGGGGTTGTGGTTCAAGAACAAAAATAAATAGACATACTATGATGCCAGAAAACACTCAATTTTGTAGGGACAACTTGGGAATTATGTCCCACATGGTTCATTGACTCGATTAACCCAGATAACATAACTACAATTAGAGATTCACATGTAGGACGGTAACTTAGGTTCTTCCAGCCCTCTTGTGAAGGTGAAGGTAAAATTTCACCATGGCGCTTGGTCGGCAACCATGCCGTACCAACTAACCATTACCTATTGTCCCAGTCAACCTCCCCTTGGTCAGGTTTGGTTGATTAGACGAGAACACATCAATCGAATCCTATCATCTATTTCCCTTTTCCTATTCGTCACTACCTTGGTCGGAATTGTGATAGTAGATGGGGTTTGGTGTTGTCTACCACCAAAAAACAATTATAATGAAGAAAAATAGACAATAAATGCAAAACCCCAATCATAGAAATGTACAAACCTAGGTCATCTCAAGTCAATTACCCATGGATCCCACAACCCCAAGTTGTTGGTGCTTACCTACTCATAGCTAAGGTAAAACAAACAAAAATGAAAATGCTACACATAGTTGAGAATTTTACCCAAAGCAATGAAGAGTGAAGATGCCACAAGTTGCAAACCACAAGCTTGATAGATTAACAATAAGTACAAAGCAAGATTCGCAATCCCCAAAATTTGGTTTTCTAAGAGAAAAATGAAGAACTTTGTTAAAACCCTAAAATATTCTTGAGAGAATATTCAAAGGCACATTCAATGTCTAAAAAGATGGATTTTCGAAATAAAACCTAACTTAAGGTATTTGTAGTAGTTACAAGTTTAACCCTAAAAATTACACAGAAAAGGCAGCTGGCAGCTGGTACGCCTCACAGGTACGACTCGTAGGTGACCTACTAGTTGTAATCGGGGTCTTGTATCAGGTTCTTGGCATCTTGGACTCAACTAGTATGACCCACTGGTATGAGTTGTTGCTTGGGCTACGACTCATATGCTCTTCTCGTAGTCTAGACCTTCAGTTTTTGATCCAAAGTTTGGGCTCTCTGTTTCCTGCTACGAGTATACCTATATGAGTCATAGTGAGACTTACGACTCGTAGGATGGCATCTTAGGGTTGACCTCCACTTAGCATATTTCTTATTTTTGGTCTCTATTTCTTGCTATGATAACAACCTATGACTCGTAGGTTAACTCGTATGTCCTATGCTTCAGTAAAAATCTGAAATTTTCCTTCAAAATCAAGACAACCTAACTTTTCTGCAAGAACAACACAAAAACACATAAAACCATAAAAAATCGCATTAAGAACTCACAAAATCCCTTGTTTTAGGCATCAAATATGCTGTATTTTGATAGCACATCAACACCCTCAACTTAGATTGTTGCTTGAGCTCAAGCGACAACTCATTCTATGCAAATAATGAGAAATGCATAGCAGCTACACTAATGGCATATACATCATTCACTCTAGTCCAGGTACCCAACTATCATTTTCGAAACCAGATTGCAAAGCTACTAAGAACAACAAAAACATGATGATGAAGCTGACAACCCAACTATGATAAGTTAAGGAGCATCAACCATCCATAATCACTGGTCTAGCCATATGCTAATCAAGTAGTGCAAATGCCCTCATAGAAAAGAAGTTCGTCTTACTCACTCAAAAAACATTTATAATTCAGGTACTAAGGAAGCATTCTCACTCTCATAAATGAAATTCATGCAAAATGACTAACACCATAGGCTTGCCTCTATACTCATCTTTCAGCTTTGTGACAAAGTGGATTTGGATCACTTTAGGACTTAAGGGATTGTAACATAGATTCAGGGGGCTTTGGTATGACATTTTAGGCAAGTAGTGACTAAAAGTTGTCCTTAAACCATATTAACCAACACTTTGTTCTTCATAACCCAACCATTTGCACTAAATCCACCCTCTCCTGTTTCAAGCTTTTCCCTAGTGCTTTCTTTCTCTATTCAGCTATGTCCTTATTTCTGAACTCATTTTTGCTAATTTTTTTCAATTCGTAGCACGTTTAATCTCTTTATCCTCCCCAGGCTTATTATTTCTCATTTCTTTTTATTTTCTAACTAACCACCTCATTGTTATTACTTTACCATAATAAGAGCCACCCTCAACTTAGGCTTTTAGCCTGAGGTGAAGTACACAATATCTATTCCCCAAACTAGGGCCACAATTTGTAGACACCCTCAACTTAGACTTTTAGCCTCAATTAAGGTTCACATGTTTAAGGATAGTCAGGGCCAATATCAAGGTATTTCATCAAACAAGGTTAAGCTAGCAAGGTGTTTAGAAAGAATGAGTACATGAGAAATTCAAAAATTTGGAACAAGGGATTCACTCACTCATTTGGTAGGTCATTTAGGCTAAAAGTGGGTTCACTAATAGAACAAATGCCTAAGATCTTTTCCAAATCAGCCACATTACCAATCTAATTTTAAAGTAACAAGGCAAGTTTTGAATCCTTACATGATGCATGAATGCAGCAAAATAAGCTCACAACACACATGACATTGCACCCATAATCAAGTATAGACTCACAGTTCATGCTTCAAGCCTCAACTTACCTCCATATTATCAGAAAAAACATTGCTAGATACTCAAAATGCATGAATGTATCAATAACCACAATCTCAAAAATTTTGAGGGTATGTAATTTTTCATCAAAATTTAAAAGCATTTAAAGACCATGTATATGCCAACAAATAATACTACTATGTATCTACAAACTATTTACACTACCTAGAACATACCGATTCAACAGAAAATTAAACATCCACAAGAAAAAATAAACACAATAAGAAAACCTTGGGATCAAAAATAGGGGACGTTGTGGACTCGAGGCTACTCAGGATTCACATTAATCCATAACTTCCCATACCCCACCAAAATAGAATACTTTGTCCTCAAAGTAAAGATAAGAATGAAAAACCAAACACAATAACATGTATATATATACACACACACAATAAAAACCAAAAACTAACACCCAAAATATAAGTAAAAACAACATTCAACATAAAAATATTTAAAGAAATCCAAAAACCAATATAATAAAAAGATTGTCCAATAAAAGAATGAAGTATCCATAAAGAAAAGATAAGAACTGGGGTGAAAAGGGCAAACATCATGGTGCTCAAGCACTGATATCAGACTGGTCCACAAGGTCCTGGGTCACGATCTCCTCCTCAGTAGTTTGGGCTACAGCTGTACTTGAGCTACCCTCTCCATGTGGGGTTTGCTACTCCCAATCTCTCTGTATGACTACTAACAGGAACGAATCCTGCACCTCCTCCTCTGGTATCGGCTCCTCCTCCGGGGCGGCTGGGTCATTAGGTCTAGGCCTCTTTTGGCTCAACTATGGGTCATTTGTCTCGAGGTGCCTCTTCCTGTGACCATGTAGTGGTCAACTAGCTAGTCAAACACCTCGTCATCTACCGGTGCCACCTCTAGGACTACAACAGGGGCTGCTAACATCTGCATTAAGTCGGCCTTAAACTTGGCCAACTCCTATGTCATTGTGCTCATGTCAGCAAGCCAAGAACCCTCAAGCCTCCGCTGGACTCTCGCCTCCACTGGACTCTCACCTCGAAAGCATCGACTTAGGCATCCAACTCTCTAACTCTCTCATCAACCAAATCGCGGGCGAATGCCTTTATCCTCTCCTCTGAGTCTTTTACGGTCTGGATAACCCAATGTCTGACCAGTGCTGCTAAAGCTTATAGCCTGGACTTCGGTGTAGCCACCCTACATAATAGTGCCTGAAAAGCAACAACAAAGATAATAGAATCAACCTGTAATGTAGATGCTGCTGGTGCTGGAGTACTAAAAGATAGCGTGGACTCAAGACTCTGTAGCTTCTGGAGTAGTACCAGTGAGGGGTAGAACCGAACCCTGAGCTTGAGGCTCAATCAGGAATGGATCTAGGATAGCCAAAGATGCTGCACAGGTAGGGCCTCCTGGTTCTCATCAGCCTTTATCAGACTGGGATCCATAGTGCATGTGATCTTGATATGCTGGTCTCGGTAGGGGTCTATAGGAACACCTGTTGCACTGCTTAGTCGATGGATCAAAATAGGGAATGGCAGTGATGTGTTTGTTCGAACGGCAGACTCATGGATCTGCTCGGATATAATCCGGTCCCGGTCTATCTCATAACCAGCTAGTATGCTGGCTAATGACACAACTCGCTCCAACATGATCACATTATTCATGAAAGTAGGTTGAATACGCCAAGGGATAATGGACCACTAAAACTTGGCTCGGAAAGAGAGATGGGCTTTCACTACCGGATCTACATAGTTTGTAACCCACGTTGGCTCAAACTCCTCTTCACATATCTGGCTGGCTGTCCATCATAGTAGCTCAGTCTTGGCCCCAAGATCTTTTTCACTTACCACTCTCCTCATTTTTTCGATGCGACTATCGTACTTTGCGGTGGACAAAGGCACTCTTTAGGTGACCCCAAACTGAATCCATCGAATAGTCTCCTTTGAAATAGGAACTCTCCTAGCCTGGAATAGCATGACCCATAACCTTGCCTGCTCAATCGGCTTCTTGTTCTTCAGCAAACCTCGACGGAGTGTAGGAAGATAGGCCGCATAACACTCACAGACCAAGTAAGAGGAATACTTGCCAAGCTGCTGTGTAGTCCATCGTAGTTCGTGTCTATCTATCTATGCATCTAATCCTAGCACCTTATCTAATCCCGAGTCATTTAGCATAGACTCCTCATGAAATTATCGCACCGGTTTGCCTTGTCCCTTGGGCTCTAACCCCTGGCCATATATCTCCTTCATCCCGGGGACACACCAACTGCGGTCAGCTGATGCTGTGATTGGTGTTATTCCTACTAGAGATGGGAGGTGCTCTCAGAATCCGACTCTGACCCTGAGTATGTGGGAGTCATCTGTGGTAAGCTGCTCTCAAACCCATCTCCATTACCCTATTGTTCTTCCTCTTCAGACTGTGAGGAACTGTTGACTTCCATAGGTGATTGAGTTGTACGTGCCTGGGTCTAAGGTACATTAGCCTTGGGGTCTATTCTGACCCTGTGAACTTCTAGAGACCCTCAGATCTCTCAACCTCAGAAGATCATCTACCAATCTCTGTTGGAATGTTTGGATTGCTCGTTTGTCTTTTGGAGGCATGATATATTCAAGACAACCACACAATACATGTGAGGATCAAGATTTTTGATTAAATGAATCACATAACAAAGACTAAGAAACAATAATAATTTAAGTGTAGAGAATCATTGATGCAGATGCAAGTTTGCAGATATGAGGTGCAATTATGACTTGTAGTTGATGTGCTGTCAAAATAAAGTACATTTGATGACTAAAAGAAGGGATTTTGTGAGTTCTCAATGCGACTTTTTATGGTTTTATGTGCTTTTTTGTGTTGTTATTGCAGGAAAGGTAGGTTGGCATAATTTTTAAGGAAAATTGTAGATTTTGCTGAATATGAGCTCACCTACGAGTCATAGTCCAAGCTACGAGTTGTATGGTGATCTCATAGCTAGAAATAGAGAGAAAAAAATCTGAAATCTGCTAAGTGGAGGTCAACCCTACAAGGCCATCATACGAGTCATAAGTCTCAATATGACTCATATAGATGTACTCATAGCAGGAAATAGATAGCCTAAATTTTGGATCAACAACTGAAGGCCTAGACTATAAGAGGAGCATACGATTCGTAGCCCAAGCTATGACTCATACCAGTGGGTCATACCAGTTGAGTCCAAGATGCCAAGAAACTAATATGAGACCCCAATTACGACTCATAGGTCACCCTATGAGTCATACTTGCTGCCAACTGTCTTTTCTGTGTAATTTTTAGGGTTCTTTTGTAAGCACTATAAATACTTTAAGTTAGGATTTTATTGAGGGGATTCAAAATTTAGAATAGAAGATCATATTTGAATACTCTCAAGAATACTTTTAGGATTTTAACTTATATTTTCATTTTATCTTTGAAAACCCACTTTTGGGGAATGCAAATCCCATATTGTATTCATTCTAAATATATCAAGCTTGTGGTTTTGAAACTTGTGGTGCTGTCTTTTTTCATTACTTTGGGTAAAACTTTGTCTTTGCAATTTTGTTGGTTTTGCTTTAGCCATGAGTAACTAAGTTCCCACAACTTTGGGTTGTTGGAACCATGGATAGTTGACTCGAGATAATGTAGATTTATTACATTTCTATGATTGGGGTTTTTCATGTATTGTTTATTTCCCTTCCTTTTGATTGTTGTTTAGTAGTGGCCAAAACTAAACCCTGCCTACTATCACTATCCCGACCAAGGTAATGGTGAATAGGAAAAGGGAAGTAGATAATAGGATTCGATTGATGTGTTCTCGTCTAATTAGCCAAACATGACCAAGTGGAGGTTGACTGGGACAATAGGTAATGGTTAGTGGGCACACCATGGCTGCCGACCAAGTGCCATGGTGAAATTCAACCTTCACAAGAGGGATGGAAGAGCCTAAGTTATCGTCTTGCATGCGAATCTCCAATTATAGTTATGTTGCCTAGGGTAATTGAGTCAACGAACCATGGGGAACACAATTCCCAGGTTGTCCCTAAAATTAAGTATTTCTCGCATCGTAATGTAGTGTTTATTTTTGTTTTCGTTCTTGAATCACAACCCCCCCTAATTTAGTGACTCTAGTAATAGATACTTGAAATGATTGATAGTGAATTCTTGTAGTCAAACACAGTATTCCCTCTGTATTAGACCCTAACCCCGGCTAGGTTAATTAATGATAGCGATCGCTTTCTTATTGGAGCGTGAACATCATCAAAAAGTTATGGCGCAGTTGCCAGGGAATACGACTAGGTTCTTGACTTGATTTCACTATTAGTTAGTTCAAGTATTGATTTCTTAATTCTCTTATATTTTACTTTTATTTGTGTTTTTTGGTTTTCTTTTTTTTTTCTTTCCAGGGGCATTTAAAAAAAAGAGATTTGTAGAATGTCCCTGATCACAACATTAGCCTTCACGTAAGCCCATGTACGAGGAGTTATATTATGAGGAGGACACTTGGTTTTCAGCTGATTAAATGTGGAGTTTTTAGCCCAATGTCCAATGGACCAATCAAGACCATTGGCGCCAAAGTCAAGGAAATCATAATTAGACCTATGAAAGAGAATGTGCTTACAAAGATAGCCATGGTGGTTATTACGAGAAAAATAGAGGTCCAAACACCGAGTGGAGTAGTAGAGATGGTTTCAAGAATGATCCTTATGTGCCACCACACCATCGTGATGCAGGCATAAGCAACTCCAGAATTGAGGAGATGTTTGATTACCTGTTGAAGAAGGTTGAGACACGAGATGAGACTCTACATGGAATGAGATCAGAAATTGCAAACATTAATAAAAAATTAGAGTCTCATTCTATGGCTGTTAAATAGCTTCAGCAACAGTTTGGTCAAGTATCGACTCTACTTCAGCAGCATCACGGTGGTACATTGGCTAGTGATACAGTGCAAAGTTCGGAGGATGAAGGCCAATATATGGAGGTTACTAGTGAGTGTGGTGAGAGTACTATTGATTCTCCTGTGCTGGTTGTTATAGAAGATATTCATGAGGAAATAATTGTAGATAAGGATATGGTTGAAGGGGACGAGTGTGGCAAGGATGTGGTAAATGAATCAATTGAAGAGCCAAAGAAGTACAAGACCGCTCCTAAGCCTCCTCCTCCTTTCCCTTAAAGACTCAAGAAGAGTGAGGAGGAAAGCAAGGTCAAGTACTCTCTATGTTAAAACATCTATCCATCTACATTCCTCTCATCGAGATAGTGGAGAAGATGGCCACCATATCATACATTATTAGAGTTGTTGAATTTGCAAGGGCACTATGTGATCTAGGTGTTAGCATAAATCTAAAGCCCCTTGCGGTCTACAAGAAGCTTAGATTGGGAGCCTCTACTCTAAATATTAGTCCATATCTAGTAATATTCTGCTCATTTTTATACCACCACCCTTTGAGCGTGACAGAAAGTTGGAAAAGAAGTTAGGGGTCCAATTCATAAGTTCAAGGTGGAAGAAAAGCAAAATTGTGGAGGAGCAAGGTTTGAGAAATTAGTGAAGTCAGAGTAACCAAATGGTCTAAGTCATGCCGTGATAATAAATCAAGCGCTTCTTGGGAGGCAACTCAAGGTACGCCCCTTGCTTATATGTGCCTTTACTTTGAGGACAAAGTATTCTCTTTTGCTGGGGTGTGGGAAGTTATGGATTAGAGTGAAGTTTGCGTAACCTCAAGTCCATAACTTCCCCTATTTTAATCCCAAGGTTTTCTTGTCGTGCTTCTTTTTTCTTGTGGATGTTTTAATTTTTGTTGAAACGGCATATTTAGGTAGTGTAGATAATTTGTAGATATATAGTAGTTATGATCTTTTGGCATATATATATATAGTCTTTAAATGCTTTTTAAATTTTGATGAAAAATTGGGTACCCTTAAATTTTTTTTTTTTTGAGGTTGAAGTTATTGATGCATTCATGCATTTTGAGTATCTGACAATGTTTGTTTTGATAATGTGAAGGTAAGCTAAGGCTTAAAGCAAGACCTGTGAGTCTATACTTGATTATGGGTGCAATTCCATGTGTGTTGTGAGCTTATTTTGCTGCATTCATATATCAGGTATGGACTCAGTAGTTGCTTTGTTACTCTAGAAGCTTTTTGGTGATGTAGTTGATTTGGAAAGGATCCTATTCCTTTGTTCTTTCAGTGAATCCACTTTTAACCTAAATGACCTACAAATGATGAGTGAATCCCTTGTTCCAAATTTTTGAGCTTCTCATGTACTCATTCTTTCTTGACACCTTACTAGCTTAACCTTGTTTGATGAAGTACCTTGATATTGGCCATAGTCTATCCTTTGAACATGTGAACCTTGATTGAGGCTAAAAACCTTGAGGATGGTTGCAAATGGTGGCCCTGGTTTGGAGATTAGATATTATGTACTTCACCTCATGCTAAAAGCCTAAGTTGAGGGTGACCCTTATTGTGGTAAAGTAATAACAATGAGGTGGTTAGTGGGAAATAAAGAAAAGAACTGAAAAATCATGAGGCTAGGGAGGAAAAAGAAAAGAAAAGAAAAGTGCCTTGAACTAAAGAAAATAACAAATATGAGTTCAAAAATAAGGCACAACTAAAAAAGAGAATGAAAACACTTGGGGAAAGCTTGAAATAGGAGAATAAGGGTGGATTTAGTTAAAATATTTTTGTTATGAAGGTAAAAGTATTGGTAAAATATGATTCAAGGATAGCTTTTAGTCACTACTTGCCTAAAATGCCATACCAAAACCCCCCGAACCTATGTTACAAGCCCTTAAGTCCTCAAGTGATCCAAATCTACTGTATCACCAATTTGGAAATTGAGTATAGGGGCAAGCCTATGGTGTTAGTCAATTTGAATAAATTTTAATTGTGTGGGTGAGAATGGCCCAAGCTATGAGTCATATGGTGATCTCATAGCCAGAAACAAAGAGTAAAAATCAGAAATTTTCTAAGTGGAGGTCAACCCTACGAGGTTGTCATATGAGTCACAAGTCTTACTATGACTTCTATAGATGTACTCGTAGAAGGAAACAGAGAGCCCAAATTTTAGATCAACAACTGAATTCCTAGACTACAAGAGAAGCATACGAGTTGTAGCCAAAGATACGACTCATACCAATGGGTCATACCAGTTGAGTCCAAGATGCCAAAACCTGATACGAGACCCCAATTATGACTCGTAGGTCACCATACGAGTCTTATATGTGATACATATCAGCTACCAACTGCCTTTTCTTTGTAATTTTAGGGTTATTTTGTATGCATAATAAATACTTTAAGTTAGGGTTTTATTTAGGGGATTCAAAATTCAGAACAGAAGATCATCTTTGAATATACTCTCAAGAATACTTTTAGGGTTTTAGCTTATATTTTCATTTTATCTTAGAAAACCCACTTTTGGGGAGTGCAAATTCCATATTGTATTCATTCTCAATTTATCAAGATTGTGGTTTTGTAACTTGTGGTGCTGTCTTTCTTCATTGCTTTGGGTAAAACTCTCATCTATGTCATGTCTTTGCATTTTTTTGGTTTTGCTTTAGCCATGAGTAGCTAACACCCACTACTTGGGGTTGTAGAAATT
>JAOTQR010123005.1:0-23489 GCA_025774065.1 Solanum ossicruentum
CTGACTCACCTACTTGCTTCCTAAGTCCTACAAGCACCTCAATTCTCTCACTTCATTTTAAGGTCGTAACCTCCTCATTTCGCCACAGAACATGTATTCACTCGACCCTCTTAAGCGTTAGATGCAGATATAGCCTATTAACGCGAGATTCAAGCACTTTTAAAATTTAGCATCAATTGACCAACCATGTCATGTTTCATTTGCAATGTGTCAATATTGTAAGGTATGGGGTGTTACACTTAGGTACCAAGGAATATTGTATGTCCCTTGTGTTGGTGACTTGAGGGAGAAGATTCTTGATGAGGCTCGTAGTTCTTCCTATTCTGTTCACCCCGGTTCTACAAAGATTAGAGATTTGAGAGAAGTGTTTTGGTGGGGTGGCATGAAGAGAGATATTGCTAAGTTTTTATCCGATTGCCATAGTTGCCAAGAAGTCAAAGTCGAATATCAAAGGTTGGGTGGCCTAGCCCAAGATATAGGTTCCTACTTGGAAGTAGGAGGAAGTTAACATGGATTTTGCAGTTGGGTTGCCTAAGAATAGAATGCATTTTGACTCCATTTGGGTTATGGTTGATTGAATAACAAATTCGGCTCATTTCCTACCCGTTAACACTACTTATGTGCCAAAGATTATGCTAAGTTGTACATACATGAATTGGATAGATTGCATGGGGTGCCCTTGTCTATTTTTTCGAATCATGGTGCGCAATTCACTTCTCACTTTTGGAGGTCCTTCAAAGGAGGTGTTGGTACCAAAGTTAACCTTAGTATGGCCTTTCACCCTCAAACGGATGGCCAAGCCAAAAGAACTATCCAAACTCTTAAGGATATGATTAGAGCTTGTGTCTTGGAATTTAGGGGTAGTTGGATGATCATCTTCCACTCATTAGGTTTGCTTACAATAATAGGTTTCATTCTAGCATTGGTATGGCTCCTTTTGAGGCTGCTTATGGTAGATGTTGTAGGTCCCCGTTGGATGGTTTGAGATGGGGTAGATGGCATCATTGGGTCAGGATCTAGTTTTGGAGGCCATGGAGAAGGTAAAGTTGATGAGGAAAACGTTGAAAACACCCTAAAGTCATCAAAAGTCCTATGCTGATGTGAGGAGAAGATATCTTGAATTTAAAGTTGACGATTGGGTCTACTTGAAGGTTTCACTCATGAAGGGTGTGGTTCATTTTGGTAAGAAGGGTAAATTGAATCCAAGATCTGTGGCCTTATAGAGTGTTGAGCAGGATTGGTAGGATGTCCTGTGCGTTGGAGTTGCCCAATGATATGAATATGGTTCATCTGGTCTTCCATGTGTCTATGTTGAGGAAGTGTATGGGTGATCCTAGTGCTATTTTGCCTCTTGATGTTGCGGGTGTTGTTGAAGACAAGTTGACTTATGAAGAGGTTCCGGTAGATATTTTGGATAGACGAGTGAAGAGGTTGAGGAACAAGCTTGTTACTTCCGTCAAGGTTCTTTGGAGAAACCAACAAGTTGAAAGTGGCACATGGAAAGCCGAGGCGGACATGCAAAAGCAATATCCCTATCTCTTCCATTCTACTCAAGCCTAAGGTACTAAGTCTAAGTCCACTATGTGGTTTCAAGTCTTATGTATCAGCCCTTATGTCATTTGCATGCATTCATGTTCATGTTGATACGTTTATGGTAATTCTTGACACTTATGTTGATATTTCTGAAAATGGTGTTTAAGTGCTTTGTTGCATACCTATTGGGACTGATTTCTTCATGATTACTCTTCTTATGTATGCTTCTTTGACATTCGGGGACAAATATTCCCAAGGGGAAAGTATTGAAATGCCCCCAAAAATGCCCAAAAATGTGCCTCAAAAATGCCCATAATCGTGATTTTCATATATTTCAAGTCCATGCGTGATATCAAAAATTCAACTTCATATTCGTAATCGGGGGCAAAATTGAGTGGAAATGGGTCTAACCACAATTTTAGAGCAACCGTATCAAAATTTGGTTTTCTAAAATTTACGGTTTCCAGAATCATCCCGTGCCCCTGGCGCTATGCGGCCAGGGCACGGACCAATGTTAATTTTGCTTTAGTTTTTTTGTTTTGGTCCAAGGCTTTGAGGCCTTGGGCCTAAGCCTTCCCATGCATAAAAACGTCTATATTTAGTTATTTTTCAACCCCATATCATTCAAGATATTCCCCAAAACCCCCTCAAACACTTAGCCAAATATTTCACTCAAAATCAAGTGTCCCAAACTCATTCTAAATCTTAAGGAATCCATCACTTCAAGTTCACATCTCAATCTTAATCAAGGAAATCTCCAAAGTTGAGGTGCGTGGGTTTCAACCATTGGGTTTTTTCTCCCAAGATGACCAACCTTCCTTTTTATGCAAATTACATGTTTTCAAGTTGATTTATCAATGGGTATGTCTTATTATGCATTTGACTATAAACTGTATTGGGGTTTCATAAATTGTGCACTGTTTAAGCATATTTTGAACTATGACTCTATGTTCTATGACGAGATTTGATGAGGATTTTAATGTATATTGCATGAGGGTGTTACCAAGTATTGGTGGGTTGATTTACTTCAACTTTTCTCATATGATTTCATTCTTGAGTTGCATGATTGTGAACTATCATTACACACGCACCAAGTGTTTGATAAAATGTCTGGTTTAGGGTTCTTGAGCTATTGATGATCTAATGCATGGCCTATAAGTCAAGTGACTCTATAATGATGTAAGTAATATATGAATGTGTCGATTTCATGAAAAATATCTATAGTGTTACAAGTTGACCACACGTTGTTGAGGGTGTACTATGCCTTAATTACCTTGTTAGGGGTGCTTGGCACGTACTACCTTGTTGGGGGCTATATACCTTGACCACATTGTTCAGGGGTGCTAGGGACATACTATATATTGAGGGGTATATACTTTGACCACCTTGTCAGGGTGCTAGGATCATACTACCATGTTGGGGGTTATATACCTTGACCACCTTGGTGGGGGGTGCTAGGCACGTACTACTAATTGAGGGGTAGATACCTCAATCACCTTCCAAGGGGGTGTTACGCCTTGGATTCCAAGTACTAAGTTGCTTGGTCTATGATGATGGTCTCTTCTTACACATGTACTATATTTCCATATAAGCATGTTTTACTTCAAGAATGATCATGCATGCCATGTTGCTAATATACCATCTTTTGCTATATATATGCACTTTGATTTTGTTGCCTATCTCTTGTTGCATTGCATCCTACATACTTAGTACATTCAAATGTACTAACGTATACTTTATGCCTACATGATATTACCATGTAGGAACCGGAGCTCTACTTGATCATCCTCCTCCTCCACATGGCTATTACTATCTCTTGAAGGAAGTTTTGTGAGTCCTCAACTCCGAGGATAATAGCTATTGATCCTATGTTATGTAAAGATTCTTTTCTTTGTTTAGATGCTTATTATGAGGGTG
Organism: Solanum ossicruentum; assembly: GCA_025774065.1. Classification (NCBI taxonomy): domain Eukaryota; kingdom Viridiplantae; phylum Streptophyta; class Magnoliopsida; order Solanales; family Solanaceae; genus Solanum; species Solanum ossicruentum. The sequence goes on from JAOTQR010123005.1 coordinate 3,451, forward strand.
AGCCTAGAAAGTTGTCTTGGCCCCCGCCCAAACTATGCTAGAGGTGTTGTTGGATAAGTTATGTAATTATGCTTTAAGCTTTGACTCTTTTATATTTTAAGCTATGAAAGATTTGTCTTAGTACCTTTATCCTTATTTCTATTCTCTTATTGTTCTTTAATTGCTTCCACGATCAAGGATGTGTAAATGATATGCTAAGAGGCTTGTTTGGGTTCCCATTCACCGTGTCACGTCTAGGGCCTAGGCTTGGGTCAGGACAAGAAGATCTGTGATTGAAAGGTTTACCTCCCTCGTCAACTTTACCTTTTCCTCTATCTTCTTGAGGTTTAGAAGGAGCTTTTCCCTCTTGATTTGACCATGGCTTCTCAGGGATAGAGTTTGGCCGATTTCTCCATGAGTTAGGTTGCTACTTTTTCTTGATTTATTTTTCTACTTTAATAGACAAATCAACTAACTCATCTAAATTTACATACTGTTGAATCTCTACTACATCAACTATTTCAGAATTTAAACCATTTAAAAATCTAGCCGTTGTAGCTTCTTCTTCTTCCACCATGCAATTAGCAAGGATCATAGCCATATCCATCCTTTAGAAGTACTCTCATCCACTGACATGGAACCTTGCTTCAAGTGTTGAAGGTGAGACTGCAAATCTCTTTGAAAATATGATGGCACAAACCTCTTCCTCATCACCCTCTCTATCTCTGCCCATGCAGTGATAGGTAGTAGCTCATCTTGCAATCTATCCCTAGCAAGCTTTATCCACCAACAAGTAGCATAATAAAAAAACTCAACAACAGCAAGTTTAACTTTCTTACCCTTAGAGTAGTTATGATAATCAAAGTTGGCTTCAACTTGTCTCTCCCAATCAAGGTACAAGTCTGGGTCCCTTGTTCCCTTGAAAGATGGCATCTTTATTTTTATACTAATTATATTATCATCTTCGACTCTACCTATTTCGTCCTCTCCTATCTCTTCTTTCTAGATTAATCTCACCATCAAAATCATCATTATCATATTTAAGATTTACAAAAGTGACATAGGGTATATTTCTTCTAACTTGGGGTCTAACATTTTTAGGTGGTACTACATTATTCTCCCTCCTAATTGTAGTTATGGTCTTATTTTGCTCAGTAATCATATTCCCTATCTCTTGAAATTGAAGGTTCCATCTCTCAAATTGTTGGTGCATAGCTTGAAGGATGAAGTCATTCCTCCCTTTGATCTCAGCTTCTAAATGAGTCCTTTCCTTATCACCACCTGAATTAGACATCTTAAAAAAATTATCAAGTATCACACACTTAATATGGCTTTTACCTTCTTTTAAACTCACCCACACTTGCCTTTTTCTCCTAAAATAACCTTTGAACAAGAGTACTTTGTAGATTTATAATTAATGCCAAACAAGTATAAAGCTCTTAGTAATAAAGTATAGATTTTTGGGTCACAAAAGAAAGTAAAGAACTAGTCCTAGAACAAGTAGGATTTAGTTGAAACAAAACACGAATAAAAAGGAACTTTGCATTATATAAGAATAAGAAAAAGAATTTCTCTTATCCTCAAAGATTTAGAATCCCCTCTTCTTAATTCATTTTTGTTTGGAAACAACTAATGCAAGATTCTGAGGGCAAGTAAACAAATTTCTGGGAGAGCAAGTTATCTCCTTTTTAAAAACTTCTTGATAGAACCGCTTTGATACCACTTGATAGGATTGACGTTAGAAACAACACTAATATGGAGTGAATAGTAGAATGCAGAAGCAACAACAAAAAAAGAAAGAGAAAAACTAATTAAAGATATGGGAAATTTAAAAGACAAATCCAAGAATTTCCAAGGAACTGATATTCTAAGGCATTAATAAGATCCAAGTAACAATGTAAAGATTTATGGAAGAAATATAACGCCATTACTTGAGAAAACAAATCAAACCGTTAGATTCGAATCTTGACTGCTTTATGAGTAACTAAAGACAATACTTAGTATGTAAACTAATCACCTTCTAAAGAATACCAAAAAAACAACCAAAGATATCACAAGAAGAAAGTACTTTATATATCAAACTAAAAACTAGTAAAGGTTTAAAGCAAATTCTCAAAGAACAAGTCACAAAGGTTAAAAAGAACTCTCTCAAATATTATTAATATCAATCTAATTGTGTTTAATGAAAGAAAAGAGACTCCTATATATAGGGTCCTTAGATGTCCAAGACTCCATTGCTTAGGCCCAAAGAGTATCCAAAACCTAGAAAGAAAATGACAAGATAAATTCTACTCTAAAAAGGAAATAAAGTAACCTTAACTAGGAATAGACATAGCAGTTTTAGGAAATCATTAAATGGTGCTAGGATACCTTAAATAGAACAAAAATATATTAATAACCTATATATAAATAAGGAAATAAGGTAAAACCCAACTAGAAAAAGAATCTTGATAATTTTGGAAAGTTTGACTAGTCTTTTCTCCAAACTTGGGCAAAAAGCAATCTTTGTTGTGGCTAATTCTTGGACCCTAAAATTCTTCCTAAAATTATCCCTAAAATTCTTCCTCTTGGACTTGAATTTAGGCGGCCAAATAATTATACTATTTGGATAATTCATCCTTGTTGGGCTTTAGCTCTTCTTCCCCAACAAGGCACCTTTAGATCTGCAATTGAGCTCATTGAGATTATCATTAAACTTTTTGGTTTGAGATCTTTCTATGGGCCTCCTTTGTCCTTCTAAAGCTTTATCCTTTTCATCGTTGTCCTACAATAAAGTAGAGCTTCGTATGATGCAATCAACAAGAAGCATTAGAGGACCTTGACGGTCACCAAAGAAAGGCTTACAATGTGTGAAAGATCTATCAAGGTGAGGAGAAGGAAGAAAAGAGGTCATGTGTGCAAATGGCTATCACTTGAATTCAAGAATTTTAAAAGAAGGCAACCAAACAAAGCCCTTACTCATTAAGGGTAAAATTGTAAAGAAATATTTTCTTTTATTTACTTAGTATAAATAGTTATGTTTTATCATTTGGAAGACTTATATACTATGTTGAATATTGAATGCTCAAATTGTAATATCTTCTTAGTGAGTAATTAATGAGTAATTATGGTAAACTCTTATAATTGCTAGTTGACATATTTGCTTGATTAATTAAAGTTTCCCATTTGTGGTTCTTAGGTGCCTTTTAATTTTTCTTGTTAGGGTTTTATTTGTGTTGTTGAAATCAATTGGGAGGTGAGGGTTTTAGTCTCTTGTTGTCCATAATTTCAATAGTTTGAATTTAATCAAAATATCTTTCTATCTTTGTTCCCTTTTTTCTTTCTATCTTATTTGATCTTTATCAATTACTACCTTGGTCCAGTCAGTAACACTAGGTAAGTTCTAATGTTGGCCACCACTAGAAAACATACAAAACGAAGAGAATTAATCAATGCATGCATGCACACTTTCCAAGAATTATGAATTATTCGATTTTACTTTTTAGTTTTTCATGGATCCCACAACCCTAATTGTGGACTTAGCTACTCATGCTTTGTGTAATGCAAGAATTATGAATTGAAAGAACATATTGAACACTTACATAACTGAATTGCGAACAAGCAAATCCAACTTCCAAAAAGAGAATCACAAGATGAAAGATGAAACTAAAGTACAAGCGTTCTCAAAATCTCTCTAATGTAATCTCACTATTTTCTCTCTCTAATTACTAAGTTCTGTTAGTACTATGCAAAAACTCTTAAAAAGTAACCTAATAAACCTATTTATAATAAGTAAAATACATGTCCTAAACAAAATAGGACAACTAGTTGGCATGCCTCACGAAATGGGTTAACAGGTCGTATTGCATTCCACGGCCTGTAACAGGGGTCTTGTATAGTGCTGCTAGAAAATACAAACTTCAAGTCTACGACACCCCTCTACAACTCGTAAAGTGGTTTATGACCCATAACGGAGTTTTGTATGATAAATCTTTAGAAAGTCCCAATCTCTGATCCTTAGAGCACGAACCATGGTCTACGACTCGTAAATCATTCTATGATCCATCTGCATATTCGTAAAACCAACTTCAGAAAATCAGCCCGTCACTGGAACTTTCAACGAAATCACTTCACAACTCGTAGAATGATCTATGACCCTTAAAGGTTGTCGAACTGCATCAAAAATCAGCAACTTCTATATTTCTTTCCAAAATCAAGGCCAATCCTGGAATCCTACCAATATAACACAAAACATATAAAACTAAATAATATCGCATTGCGAATACACAAAATTCCAAATTTTAAGCATAAAAAATATTGTATTTTGACGGCACATCAGTGTGCAGGTGACACAAACTCCATTGTTCTCTAGGAGGTAGTGAATGTAGAACAGAACTTGACGTATGAAGATGGTGTTATCAATATTGGATAGGTAATTGAAAATATTGAAGAACAAAGAAATAACGTCTATTAAAGTCGTTTGGAGGAATTAAGAAGTTAAAAGTGCTACTTGGGAAGTGAAAACATATGTGAAGAAATGATATCCTTATCTTTTCCACTCTACTGAAGTCCAAGGTAATGATTCAATCATGTGTAAGACATTAAATCTTGTATTTTAGGCCATTATGCCATTTTACAAGCATACATACTCGTGGTGATATGTTTTCATGATATTTGATGCATAAGTTTGAGATTTCATGACAATGACGTCTGATTTCATTGACGTATTCATGTTGGAGCTGAATATTATCTTGTTAATCCTCTCAAGTGTATCTCCATCATATCTAGAGATGAATGTTCCCAAGAGGGAGATATTGTAACACCTCCCAAAGTGATTCAGAATGCCCTTGTAATTGATTCCTTGCATAATACATTTTTCATACATCTTTTCGCAAATTTGAGGTTGTATTCTTGTTCAGGAGGTAAAATTGTGAGAAAAAATTGTCTCATTTGATTTTTAAGTCAGCCATATCAAAAAATAACTTTTCATATGTTTTTGCACTTTTCAGAAAGGTACGCGATCTCTCCGCATCGTAGAGAGGGTTTATTTTTGTATAAAAGTGACCTAAACTTATTCCAAGGATGAAATAGGAGAAAATTGAAATTCATGCAAAAATGACCTGTGTGAGAACCACTCCGTGGCATGCCACTACTTCACCATAGTAAAATTACTTTTTTGAAAATTTTCAGATTTAAGTGAGGGCAATTGGGATATATTCAAAAACACTTATAGACAGGAATTCACAAGAGATTTACCATTTTTAGTCTCTTTCCACTCACAAAAACTCCCAAATTCCTCTTAGATCCTCCCAAGAATTCCTCTTCCTGGTTCATCATAATTTCTTAGGATTTCAAGGTACTTGCATCAAAGGTCAAGCACCAAGGCGATTCCCAAGCATTTTCAAAACTGTTCCATCTTTCTCGAGGTTCTCAAGGTATGTGGGTTTCTTCATTCATCGGTCCTTTCACCCATAGTGTCCAAAACCCTTTGCAACTAAACCTTTGATTTCAAGACTTATTTCTTTACGGATAATTCTTATTACTTCTTATATACATTGAGTTGGAAATTATTAATATTTTCTTTGAATTACAAGAATTTCTATCGATGGTTGATATTGTGAGATGCCTTATGATTCCCTAAGCTATGCATGCTATTGCATTATGAAAGGCTATGAGATTTATGAATTTTGAGATGATTTTTATAATGCCCTAACTAAGCATTTTATTATGATATTGGTGGACTCTTTGAATGGTTTCAATTGAAGATGGTTTACCTCTTTCATGCATATTACTCTTGACTCATTATTTTAAGTCCTTATGCATAAATCCACCATGTTTTGACTAAGGTAATATGATGAAATACCTTATGCGGATGAAAGGTTTATTTACAAGATATACAAGTCATAAATGTTATGAATGATTAATGACTATCAAGTATGTTATGATTCCATGAAAATATAATGAAAATTTTGCAAGATTATGGAGCCCTTTTGTGATGCTATAATTCTATGATTTGGATGAGGTATGCCTATTATGATATTAAGATTTACAGGCTTATGCATTACGTGATTATAATTATTATTAAGTATTTCGTGGGATGTTGACTTAGCGTCGAGAGGACTTTGGTAGATTTCATTGTCCCTTAGCTACGTTGTCATTGTAAGTATGTGATTTGCTAATATTACATGATTCGCCAAAATGTATGGGTTCCTATAAGGTACACGTAAAATACTAACCAAGTGGGTGAAATTCTCGTAAGGCATTTGTAAAGCTATCTCCAAAATGGGTGAAGTTCCAATAAGCCATTTATAAAGCACTCTCCGGAATGGGGGAGTCCTCATAAGGTAGGGCTAGTCTACCTTGGCAAAGTATACTACTCTTTTTTGATGTGTAGATAACATCATAATTTCATGTAGTAGCTGGCATGGTCTTAAGTGTCGGTTATGATCTTTTCCCACATATTATGCTATGTTATGAGATTATAGTTGCCTTTCATGAATGTTTTAATTAAGATATTGATCATTTACATCATATTGAGCTTATTTCATTTGTATATGATTATGCATCTTGACTATTATGGCTTATGATCTCTTGTTGCATTGCATCCTGCATACTTAGTACATTCAAAGTACACATACTTTTTGCCTATATAATCTAATGTAGGGATTAGAGCTCTTGTCTATCTACCTCCTCATGGCTAGCACAATTTCTTAAAGACTTTGCTCGTGGTGAATCCTCCATTCCGAGAACAACATCCATTTTCTATCTTGCATATGTTAACACTTTGCTACTTTATTATTTACTTTTGAGGGTGAGCTTGGACATGTCTTGGCCCTCATCCCATTTATGACTAGGGGTATTGTTGGATGACATGATATGTATGATCAATGTGATGCGTATGTATCTATGAAGTTTTATGATCTATATGATGCATGAGTATCTATGGAGATTTTCCCTTAGTCCCTATCCTATGTTTTGGTGTTGCTTGTGATGATAATTGAAAGGTGGTGAATGTCCTAAGTCCCTACATCTTGTAGATTGCATCCCTTATTCTCGTCCTTTAGAATTTCTTGTTGTGTTTGAAAAAGAAGTGGATTTCTTATCCCTTGTCCTATAGAGTGTGTCCTAAGCCCCTTATCCCCATAATATAGTTTGTTGATGATTGTCCATGCTTCCTAACCAAAGATGTGATTAAGTATGCTGCTCCCGAGGATAAACCGACCCCTCCGGCTCCACAAGTCCCCTAAGGGGAGAAAGTGGTCACCCATGTCGAGTACCAAAATGTGGTCATATTATTGGCAAGGGTCATGGCCAACTAAGTAGTTCAAACTCCTCATGCTCCTTCCCCCCTATTGCAAGTGTGAGAGATTTCATAAGAATGAATACTCTGGAGTTCTACGGTTCTAAAGTTAAATAGGACCCCAAAAAGTTCATCGATGATATGTACAAAGTTTTTGAGAAATGGGGGTTAGCTCAGAGGAGAAGGCACTAGCGGTCTATCAACTAAAAGGGCTCTCTCGATTGTGGTTGTTCAATGGAAGGGTGAGAGGGGTTATAGAGAGTTTATTAGTTAGGAAGAATTCAAGGCCACATTCCTTAATCATTTCTTCCCCGTGAAGCAAGGGAGGCAAAGATGATGGATTTTACGAACCTCAAGTAATGTTCGAGGAGTGTTAGGGAGTATTCCCTAAATTTCAGCAGCCTCGCCAAGTATGCTCCTCATTTGGTTGCCGATCCTAGGTCAAATAGGCACAAGTTTGTATCAGTAGTGTACGACTTCATCAATAAGGAATGTCGCGCCACCCTGCTTATAGGAGATATGGACTTGTTACGGCTCATCACTTATGTCGAGAAACTTGAAGGGGAAAAGCTTCGTAAGAGGAGGGATAGTTAGCCCAAGAAGGCTCGATATGATGGTGGTTTCCAAGGCTCTAAGGGTGGTTGCTTTTAACAAGGCCATAATTTCCGAGGACAAGGGTCCTTCAATGCCCAAGGTCAAAGACTTGCGAATGATAGGGTGGGCACCCACCATAGAGCTCAAGGTGGTAACGGTAGCCAAATCATTCCTAAGTATGGAAGGTGTGGTAAAAATCATGGTGGTTACTACTACAAGGATCTAGGTGCTTGCTTCGGGTGTGGCAAGATGGGCTACAAAATTGTGTATTGTCTGAACAAGAGTAGCGATGGTCATCCTCAAGGACGAGGTGCTCAAGGTGACCATTGAGCATAAGGTGGCCAACAAGGCGGTGCTCCATGTCATAACTGATTGTATGAACTTCAAGGGAGGCAAGGGGTCAAAGAGATACTCAACATCTTTACTAGTATGTTGAAAGATCAACAATCTTGATATGTACACTTTATTGGATTTGGGTGCTACTCTTTCTTTCAATACTCCTTTTGTTCTAATAGACTTCATGTTTGTCCTGAGTTGTTGTGTGAACCCTTTAAAGTGTCTACCCCTGTTGGTGAGTCCATTGTTGCTAAAAGAGTTTATATGGGTTGTCCCATGTCCATATTGCCTGAAATTTTACCTTGTAAATTTTTTGAACTTGACGTGGTAGATTTTGATACATTCTTCAAATGGATTGGTTACGTGAATATCATGATTCCATAAGTTATAGAACCCACAAGGTTAATTTCTAATTTCCCAATAAACTCATACTTGAGTGTGTACGTTAGCCATATTTTGCTGATTAAGAGTAGGTTCATCTCTTGTTTTGAGGCCCAAGAATTAATTTCTAAGGATTGCATTTACCATCTCTTTTGGGTTAGGGATATTGAGTCTAAAGTTCCTCCTTCGACTCGGTTCCAGTGGTCAATGAGTTTCTTTTTGTCTTTTTCAATGAACTTCCCCGTGTCCCTCCTAAAAGGGAAATAAACTGGTATAGAATCCTCCCCTATACACAACCTATTTTTATTCCCCCTTATCATATCACCCCGATGGATTTGAAGGAATTAAAGGACCAATTAAGAGATTTTTCGGAGAAGGGTTAAGGCCTAGCAAGTCACCTTTGGGTGTGCTGGTGTTGTTTGTAAGAAAGAAAGATGTCTCAATTAGAATGTGCGTCGACTATCTACAACTCAATAAAGTCATCGTAAATAATAAGTATCCTTCACCAAGGAATATCTATTTGATCAACTACAAGGTGCTAACCACTTTTCAAAGATTGACGTTTGGTCCGGGTATCATCAATTGAAGGTAAGGAAGTGTAACATTCCCAAAATGGCCTTCTAAACAAGATGTGGGCATTTTGAATTCGTGGTGATGTCCTTCGTTTAACTAATGCTCTAGCAATATTCATGGATCTTATGAAGAGGGTCTTTAAACCCTACCTTCACATGTTTTGATTTATTCTCGGAGTGAAGAAGAACCTATGAAGCATTTGAGGGTAGTGTTGCAAATGTTGAGGAAAGAAAGATTGTTTTCCAAGTTCAACAAGTGTAAATTTTGGTTGAAGGAAGTTGCCTTTCTAGGGCATGTAGTGCCGGGTGAAGGGATTAAGTGTCACACCTCTAAATTTATAAGGACGGATAGGCACTCGGCACTCTCAAGACCTGATAGAACCAACATATGACCTCTAACTTTGCATATGATTATAACAACTAAACACTGGTGAAAGTTCATGCAAACTGTGGAGATAAGAGATCAAATGGGTAACACAAAACTTACATACCAGACTTGGCTATTCAGGCCTCAACTATTTAGAGACAAGATATAACTGAACTATATACAATAAGTCAACAAAGCCTCTATAAGATAACATAGGTCGGTACAGATCAACTTGGAGCTCACCAAAAGTAGCTAGGTGTCGAGTGCACCTACATTGGATGTCTACTAGCTAGAGTACCTATAACTGTAGCATGAATTGCAGTGTCCCCCAAAAAGGACGTCATTACGAAATAATGTACTAAATAAGTAAGGCAATAGCATAGGTAAAATGAGAACACAAGTGAAATCAAGTAGCAATGCATGAATGCACATATCAGAATAAAAGACCACTTTGTTATATTTGTGGAGCCATGTACATTACCTTCTTTTCTTTACTTTTTAGTAATTTATGATTTCTTTTAGCCATGTCACACAAATGTCTAGCTGATTAGTGGTAAAAGAGCTAGGCACTTTAACCCCTGGGATGCTATCATCATAACTGTACAAATTGAGATCGACCCATCCTAGGCTCTCACCCCTGGGCTGCCATCCTTATGAACCAAGTGAGATCAACCCATTCTAGGCTTTTACCCCTGGGCTGCCACCCATGCACTTTGAACACTATTCCAAATCATTCTTTAATACTTTGAAATTGTTACTCTAGTGGTCATAATAAATTTTGGAACTGTGGAACTATGCACCAGTGATATAAGATAGGACAATGGTCATTTAAGGTAGTGCCGTAACATAGGAATCAAATGCAACTTTGATGTACTAATTAGGAGTATAAATGAGACAATTGGCTTTAAGACTTAATGAGGACTCCTCATGCTAGTGCTTGAAGGAGTAAAACTACAGATTTACTAATAATCAATAATGCCACTGTTGGAATATCACTTGGGAAGCTTACTAGTTAGAACTGATGTGAGTGTTAGATTTCATGCCAAAGAATATGGAATTAGATAGCCTTATATATCTTGTCGTGCTACCTTGTTATCACTGTAACGTAACCTCCCCTTTTTCTCAAATATTTATCTACAATTGAGTAGGTGATGAAACTAGTATTAGTAGCGAATAAATACATGTAGACAGTTTACTCACACCCACAAGTTATACCCAGGCATCAAGCCCATAATTATTGAACTAAGTGTATTCCTTAAACTTCTTCTCCTCTAATTACATTTGCGGTCACACCTCGTACCATCACATATATAAAACAGCCCCTACATATCATAATGTAGCAGGAGCCATGTGAACTTATGATATCCAAGAATTGTCTCAAAATTTTCTACTAACAATACACTTTAAATTCTAAAATGAGCTCACAATTGAAGCTAAAGGGGACTTCCTTCCATGGCTATCCCAACGTGCACAACCCACCAGCAAGCCTTCCCACAAGATTACCTCATGTTAAAAGGACCACTCTCACCTCATTGATGCATACACAATCCCTTAATTAACTCAAGCAGAAGAGAGGGAGAAAAGTGTAGTAATTTACCTTATTTATGAGGGAATTTTGCTCTCTTAACTTATATCTTCCAAGGGATGAACTCACATTCAATCCTAGCTTGAGATGAGGGATCATATTCAGGAACTGAAGAGTTTTTATGGCTGTTATATGAACATAGAAGGGGAAGAAAGAGAACCTTAGAAACTAATTTTTTTTTCTCAAGTGTAAAATGGCTAAAAAAGAGCTGGTTACATTCCCTTTTAAAGGGACCAACTTAGGCCGACTTTCTCCTTAATATTTGGGCATGTTTTACCAAGTCGGTGATGCACCTACTTGGCTTTTTAGCTTGGGCCTTTTTGGACCTCATCTTATTGGTCCTTGGCTACCCTTTCTTCTCCTTTTTCCTTCACTTGGGTTGGGCCAGAACTCTCAAGTAGGTTAGTCATCTTAGGCCCTATAAAATGGCCAAACAAGTCCTAGTAGGTGGTGCAACTATTTGCCCCTTTAGGCTGGTCAAAAAGTCTAAGTAGGTGATGCACCTACTTGCTTCATTAAGTCAAGAAAGAAACATGTTATCTTGCATCATTTTCCAAATCATAATCCCTTATATTGTATCTTAATATTCCACGTTAGACTTTTAACTCAAATAGCACCTTATTGTCTTAGATTCTTTCATTGAGTTTATCTTGGTCTCATACCTGCTAAAACATGTGAGATGTCACAACTCTTGATCCAATTCAAATTATCATCACCTTATAAAAGAATCTTAGTCCCTCACCTAACCATAGCCTACATCCAATATCAGATAAGATAGGACTAACATATATAAAATATGGAGTGTTACATCCTCCCTTACTTAGGAACATTCATCCTCAAATGATAGTATAGCTTGTCGGCTGAAATAAGTTCAAGCCTAAGTTACATACTACTGGTAACCAAATATGATTTCCTGTCAATGCCTCAACTCCAACTTTTTCATCTTTCTCATTGGGCTAAAAGAGATGGGGGTACTTGGATCTCATTACTTCTTCAGCTTCCTAAGTAGCCTCTTCAACTTGCTTGTTCTCCATAGTACTTTCACGGAAGCTACTTCTTTATTTCATAACTTCTTAACTTGTTCATCTAGAATAGTAATGGTAACTTCCTCATAAGTGAGACCTTTTGTAACCTGTACATCTTTAGTTGGAGTAATAAGAGATGGGTCACCTATGCACTTTCGAAGCATTGAAACATAAAATACTAGATGACCCATAGAAAGATTTTGTGGTAGCTCGAATTCATATACAACTTGGGCAACTCTTTTAACAATTTGATATGGTCCTATGTAGCATGTACTCAACTTTTCCTTTTTACCAAATCTCATTACCCCATCATTGGAGATACCTTCCAGAACAACCAATCTCCTATGGAAAATTCTAGCCCTCTCCTTCTAATATATGCATATGATTTTTGTTGACTTTGAGCTATTGCTAGTTGCTGTTATATTATCTTGACTTTCTCCATAGCTTGATGAACAAGATCTGGTTCACATAAGGCAGTTTCACCTGCTTCAAACCAGCCAATTGGTGATCTACACTTTCTTCCATACAAGGGTTCGTAAGGTGCCATTTTGATACTCGAGTGGTAGCTATTGTTCTAAGGGAATTCAATAGGTGGAAAATGATTATCCCAACTACCTTCGAAGTCTACTACATAAGCTCGAAGCATATCCTCAAGTGTTTGAATTGTGAGTTTTGCTTGGCCATCCATTCGAGAGTGAAAGGTTGTACTTAAATTCACTTATGTCCCCAAACATCTCTGAAATGACTTCCCAAAATTTCTAGTGAATTGAGCCCCCTGTCAGATATAATAGGGATTGGCACTATAGCTCTTTAATGTATAATCTTGCATACTCTTAAACTGTATAAGTAGTTTTGACCGGTAAAAAGTGTGCTGATTTGGTGAGTCTATCAACAACTACCCATATGGAGTCGAACTTCCGAAATGAGCTAGGTAACCCAGTAACAAAATTCATGTTAATCATGTCCCACTTCCAAATTGGAAGTTCTATATGCTGCATATAACCTCCCGGCTTTTGGTGCTCTACTTTAACTTGTTGATAATATGGGAATTGAGCTACGATATTTGAAACGTCCTTCTTCATTTCCCCTACCAATATACTTTCCTCAAGTCATGATACATTTTGGTTGAGCATGGGTAGACCGAATATCTTGAATAAAGTGCTTCTATCATAATTCTCCTTTTTAGCCCATCTACATCATGTACACATAATCTGTTTTGATATCGAAGTACTTCTTATTGTCTGAGCTCAAATGCCTTTGTCATAGCTTGTTGTGCATTCTCCTAAAGCCGTAATAGAATGGGGTCTATGTACTGTTTCTCGTCCACTTCCACTATCAATGAGGATTCTATTGCATTTTGTAAAATAAAGCCTTTGTCTGGAGATTCAACAACCTTAACCCCAAGGCTAGCTAATTAACATAGATCTTTACTTACCTCTTGTCTTATTACAGACTGCCCAAAGGTACTTGTCATTGGCTTGCGGCTTTAAGCATCCGCGACCATAATTGCCCTCCGAGAATGATACAAAATATCAATGTCATAATTTTCTAATAACTCAAGCCATCTTTTTGCCTTAGATTCAGGTCCTTTTGCTTAAAGATGTATTATAACTCTTGTGATCAGTATATATGTCAGCATGAACTCCATAAAAATAGTGGCGCCATATCTTCAGGGCAAATATAACTGCTGATAGCTCTAAATCATGGGTTGGATAGTTTTTCTCATGTGGATTCAACAGACTTGAGGCAAAAGTTATTACTTTACCATACTACATCAAGACACATCCTAAGCCCACCCCCGAAGCATCACAATACACTGCATAACCTTTTGTTCCTTCAGGAAGTACCAAAATATGTGCCATCGTCAATTTATTTTTCAGCTCTTGGAAGCTTCTTTCACATGCATCACTCCATTAGATCTTGGCTTCCATATGCATTAGCTTGGTTAACGATGCAGAAACAAAATGAAATCCTTTAACAAACCTCATATAGCAACCTGCTAGCCCAAGGAAACTACGAACCTCCATAGGTGTTGTAGGTCTTGGCAAGTTCTTCACAACTTCTATCTTTTGGGTATCAGCCCTTATTCCTTCATCAGATATAATGTGCCCTAGGAATACCACTGATTTTAACAAAGACTCGCGCTTAGAAAACATTGCATATAACTTATGATCACGAAGAATTTGTAATACTTGTCACATTTGATTAGCATGATCCTCTACTGATCTTGAATACACCAAATGTCATCTATGAATACTATCACAAACTCATCCAAAAATGGATTGAACACTCTATTCATCAAATCCATAAAAATTGTTGGTGCATTTGTGGTCCAAATGACATGACTAAGAACTCAAAATGGTCATACCGTGTTCGAAAAGCTATCTTGGGTATATCTGGATTTCTGACTCTCACTTGGTGATAACCCGACCTTAAATCAATCTTTGGAAAACACTTTGCACCCTGTAACTTATCAAATAAATCATCAATTCTTGGGAGGGGATATTTGGTCTTTATCGTCACCTTAATTAATTATCGGTAGTCAGTACATATCCTTAATGAGCCATGTTTCTTGCATACAAATAAAACTAGTACTCCCCAAGGGGACATACTAGGTTGTGTAAATTCCTTCTCTAACAAGTACTTTAATTGCTCTTTTAACTCCTATAATTCTGCCAGAGCCATTTTATATAGGGGAATGGATATAGGTTGTGTATCTGAAAGAATATCAATACCAAACTCAACTATTCGTTTAGGAGGCAAACCTAGAAGATCTTCAGGAAATACATCTAGAAATTAATTTACCACCGGAACAGAACGAAGGGTTGCGGATCTACATCTATATCTTTCATGCACATTAAATGGCATATGTAACCTTTAGACACCATCTTCCTTGCCTTAAAATAGGAAATAAACCTACCTCTTGGCGCACCAATATTACTTTTCCATTTAAGTACTGTCTCTTTTGGAAAATGGAACTGCATCGTCTTAGTTCGACAATCCACCATGGCATAACAAGAAGCCAACCAGTCTATACCCATTATAACATCAAAATCTACCATTTCTAGCTCAACAAGGTCAGCCAATGTGTCATGATCACAAATAGTTGCTATGCAATTATGATAGACCCTTCTAGCTATAATGGACTCACCAATTAGCATAGACACTTCAAATGGTTTAATTAATAATTCGGGGTACTCTTTGGAACTTCCTAGCAATCAATGGAGTAACATATGATAGAGTAGATCCTAGGTCAATTAATACATATACAAATGTGAAAAGATGGGCAATATACCTGTAACCACATCTGGGGAAGCCTCCAAATTTTGCTGATCTCCTAGAGCATATATGCTATTTTGAGCTCCGCTAAACCTAGTTGCCCCTAACACCTTACCATGACCTGTAGACAATTGTGGACCCCTACCTAAGGAAGGCACTATTGATGACGATGCAACAACTGATCCAGTAAGTATGGCCATACCACCTGTATCCCATTGAGGGCAGTTTCTCATCATATGACCCGATGTACCACACAAAAAACTAGCATCCGTCTCAAATCTGTACACACCTAGATAAGTCCTCTTGCATTACTTACAAGGCTGTCGAGAAGGTCTTGATTGACTTATATTCTCTTGCTCTTGGTGCTCTAATGTTCGTGAACCTTGGATTTCACCTAGTTGGCCAAACTGATTAACCCCCAGAACCTTGATATCAAGGTGGAGAACTAGCTATAGAGTAGGAAAATGATGGTCTGGGTGGTCTATTAAAAAATCGAGGCCTAAACTCACCTTGGGATGGTGTAAATTGCCCTGTAGATCTATCCTTCTTAGACTGTGCTCTTTCTGACTCTTGGGTCCTCCTACATTGTCGTTATCCTCTAACCTTTGTACAAAAGCATGCATCCTCGCTATATCCATATCTTTATTTAAGGATGCAATGGTGCAATCTCTAACCAGGTAGGGATCTAATCTATCCACATATCGATGCACTCGATCCTCCATAGTAGCAACCACATTAGGAGCATACCTAGCCAAGAAATTAAATTGAAGACTACACTCTTTCATGCTTATACCTCCTTGGCGAAGATTTAAGAATTGATCTGAACGGGCCTCTCGAATCTCCAATGGCAGATAGTGGTCAAGAAATGCCTTTTTGAACTCTTTCCATACAACTGGAGGTGCATCCGTACCCCTAGATTACTTCAAAGTTTCATACCATAATACAGTAGCCCTTTTTAATCTATATGTTTCTAGTTCAACATCTTCTATGCCTCTTACATGCATGCATCTATAGTCCATTGGATTTGGTCAACAAAGTCTTGTGGATCTTCTTTAGGATCTGACCTAGTGAATGAAGGAGGATCCAAATTAAGGAACTCATGTATCCGTGTGCTAGTTGCCCTATTTGCATCACCAGTACCAAAAACTGGGCCTTCTTGTTGTTGTCCTTGACTAGCAACTATACGAGTCAATAATTGGATCGTATTCCTTAAATCTTGGTGTTGTTGCCCTCCTTAGCTCTTCTGGAGGTGGAGGAGTCGGGGAACTCTGTGATAAAAACTCATCTGGAATATCACTTTGATTAGGTCTAGCTCATGATTGGCTAGTCCCCTTCTCCAAAATCTATCTGCTTACCTGCACTTCTTCTCCTTGTGACAGGCATCTTTTGCTATATATAAACATAAATAAGTTAGGAGTTAGATATGATTCACCTACGATAATTGTTCTATGGCATGATCTAGGAAATGAAATAAAAGAGGCAACTCCTAAATGTCATGTAGCCTTATGTTTATAGATGTGGTGCATAACTTTCCCATTAGCAAGACTCTACATCGCTTTATAGACCCCCTAGGATGACCTACTCTGATACCATTTTTGTGACGCTTCTAAATTTATAAGGACGGATAGGCAATCAGCGCCCTCAAGACCCGAGAGAAGCAATATTGAAATACCCCAAAAAGTGCCTAAAAATGCACCTTGGAAATGCCCAAATTCATAATTTTGATATACTTCAAAATCCATGCATGGTATCGACAATCCGACTTCATATTCTTGAACGGGGGCAAAATTGAGTAGGAAATAGGTATAACCCTGATTTTAGAGCAACCGTAGCAAAATTTGATTTTTCCAAATTTGCACAAAATAGTGGGGTGCCATTGGCTCTGTGACACGGAGTCATCACGGAATTGGGTATTTTGTCGCCAATTTTTCATATTTCATCCTAAGGCTTTGGGGTCTTGGTCCAAAGTCTTCCTATATGTAAAAACACCTATAATTAGTAATTTTTCAACCCCATATCATTCAAGACATTCCCCAAAACCCTCTCTAACACTTAACCAAATATTTTATCCAAAATCAAGTGTCCCAACTCATTTTAGATTTCAAGAATTCCATTCAACCTTCAAGTTCCCGTTCAAATCTTCATCAAGGAAATCTCCAAAGTTGAGGTATGTGGGTTTCAGCCATTGGGTCTTCTCACCCATGGTGCCCAACCTTCCATTTTATGTAAATTGCATGTTTTCAAGTTGAGTTATCTATGGGTACTTCTTACCATGAATTTGATTATGAACTATGTTGGGGTTTCATAAAATGTTAACTATTTAAGCATATTTTGAGCTATGAATCCATGTTGTGTGATGAGATTTGATGAGGGACTTCAATGTATCTTGCACGAGGGTGTTACCAAGTGTTGGTTTAGGGTTAATCTATATTAAGTTTTCTCACATGATTTGACTCTTGAATTGCATAATTTTAAACTAGTATTACATACCCACCAAGTGTTTGATAAAATGTCCGATTATGGAATGTAGAGTTATTGATGATAGCATGGCTTATGAGTCAAGTGACTTTATGATGATGAAAGTAATATATGTATGTAATGAATTCATGAAAAGTATCTATAGTGTTGCAAGTTGACCACACCTAGTTGAGGGGGTGATATGCCTCAACCACTTTGATGGGGGGTGGTATGCCCATCTACCATGTTGAGGGGTATATATATTCCTTAACCACTTTGATGGGGAGTGGTATGCCCATCTACCATATTGAGAGGTATATATCTTGACCACTTTGATGGGGGGTGGTATGTCCATCTACCAATTGAGGTAAATTTCTCAATCACTTTGATGGGGGGTGGTATGCCCATCTACCAAATGAGGGGTAGATTCCTCAATCACTTCTCAAGGGGGTGGTATGCCTTGGATTCTAAGTACTAGTTTGCATGGTCTATGATGATGGTCTCTTCCTACATATGTAATATGTTCAATAGAAACAAGTTTTACATCAAGCATTGATCATGCATGTCATATTGTTATTATACTATCCATTGCCTATGTCTATGCATTTGATTATGTTGTCTGTTTTTTATTTCATTGCATCGTACATACATAGTATGTTCAAATGTACTAACGCATGCTTTATGCCTATATGTTGTCACCATGTAGGAACTGGAGCTTCTCACAATCATCCTCCCCATGGCTAGTTGTGACATCCTTCAAGATAAGCTATTGGTGAGTCCTCAATGTTCGGGGACATTAGCTATGCTACTCTTGCCTTAGTTATTTCTTAAAGTTGAACTATTTACACTTTGAGAGTGAGCCCGAAAAGTGTCTTGGCCCTTGCTCAAGTCTTTATTTAGAGGTGTTGTTGGACAAGTGATGTAATTATGCTTTGAGATTTCACTCTTTATGATTTATCCTATAAAAGACTTCCCTTAGTCCCTTTATCCTTAGTTATTCTCTCTTGTTGCAGCTTAATTGCTTCCGCGACCAAGGATATGTAAATGATATGCTAAGAGGCTTATTTGGGGTCCCTCCGGGTTCCCATTCGTTGTGTCACATCTAGGCCCTAGGCTTGGGTCGTGATAGACTTGTTATCAGAGCACTAGGTTGTTAACGATCCTCGGCATCAACATACTACATCGATTAGAGTCTTATTCATGGTTGTTAAGTGCACCATCACTATGAGCAAGAGGCTATGAGGCATTTTAGGAAATGTTTCCCTTCTTCTTGATCTATGTCATGCTTTAGAAGTTAAGGTAAGGCTTTCCCCTAATGGATGTTCTTTTCTATGATAGATCATGTCTTTCCTAAGAGGAAGAAGAGCTTGTACACTCAATGAAAAACTAGCTCATGAAGAGTTCCTGGATTTTATTACCATGCTAGTTGTAGCTATGACTAATCAAATCAGCCAAGGGGACCAAGCCCTTCATGCTCCTACTCTGGCTTCTAGGGTGAGGGATTTTATGAGGATGAACCAATCGGAGTTTCAAGGGTCTAAAGTGGATCATGACCCTCAAGAATTAATTGATGATATGTACAAAGTGTTATCTATCATGGATCAGAGGAGAAACCGGAGTTGGCAGCCTACCAACAAAAAGGGGTGGCCTAAATATGGTTTACTCAATGGAAGGAGGAGAAGGGGAACAACAATGTGATCCTTTGGTAGGAGTTTAAGGCAGCATTTCTCAACCAGTTCTTCCCTCTTGAGCTAAGGGAGGCCCACATGATGGAATTCATGTATCTAAAGCAAGGGTCGATGAGTGTAAGGGAGTATGCCTTCAAGTTCAACAAACTCTCTACATATGCTCCACAATTGGCGGCCGAGCCAAGGTCTAGGATGAACTAGTTTGTGATCGGTGTATTCAACTTTGTGAATGAAGAATGTTGTGTCACCATATTAATAGGCGGTATGGACTTGTCCTACCTCATGACTTATACCAAATAATTTGACTATGCCTTTGAAGGACAAGGATGAAGATTTATAAGATCAAAGGATTCCCATAATAAGATCTCATACCAAGGAATTTAATGATAAGCTCAATGGGCTTCAATTACAGACCCAAAAGTGTCTTGTTGGGGAAGAAGAGCTAAAGCCCAAGAAGGATGAATTGTCCAAATGGTACAATTATTTGGTGGCCCAAA
>JAOTQR010123035.1:0-23482 GCA_025774065.1 Solanum ossicruentum
CTTTGTGTTTATTAGTTCACTTGCTGAGTACCGCGTGTTTGGTACTCACCCCTCTTGCTACAACATTTTTGTAGGTTCGAGCCCAGATCGTCGTGTGGCTCTCTCTACTAGTACTTTTCTGAGGCTCTCTGTAGAGATTGCGAGAGGTAGCTGTTGCCATCCCAGCTGACTCCCTACTCTTATTATGATTTTGTTCTATTCTAGAGACAACATCATTTGAATTGCGTTCCCTTCGATTCTATTGTAATACATTAGAAGCTTGTGCACGTGACAACCAAGTCTTGGGGGATTTCATTAAATTAAACTTCTATTTTGATTATAATTTCGCACTTTAATGTTATAGTTGGTTGTCGGCTGACTTGTCTTGGTGGGAAAAGACGAGTGTCATCACACCAAATTTCGGGTCGTGACACAATCATCTTTGGAAATCCATTCCTAGCCACTTGGTGAAGAGGCCTGATGATCTAAAGATAGAAATTTAGGCACTTGGTGAAGTCTGAGTAACCAAATTCTCCAAGTCATGACGTGACAATAAATTAGACACTACTTGGAAGGTAACTCAAGATATCTAATGTAACAACTTTGTTTTTATTTTATTTTTAACTTTTTAGACTTATAGGTAGTTTAATTTTAGTGTTTTGGTTGTAACTTTTGGACTTAACAATTGGTGGCAAATAGGGTAATACTTTGTTCTATAAAGGACATGCAAGTACAAGGCTAAGTCAGTTAACCAAGGCTACAAAGAGACAAAACGTGGTTCTACGACAAGTTCTATGAGTTGTGGTTCACACCACGACTCATACACTAACTCATAGAACATTTCCATTAATAAAATTGTTATGCACTCCTGTCCAAGAGACAACTTTATAGCCTATAAATAAAAATACGGGTCATGAATGGGGCTCGTGGACCCCAGGTAAGATTCCTAAAAGTTTCTAAGTGTTGGGGGCTTCTACAATACATTCTATGAGCCATATGTCCATATAAAACTCGTAGATTGGTCTGTGAGGCCAATCACCCAAATTAGGGTTTGGGGACACTACGAAACCATGATCTACGGACTATAGAATCTTCTACGGCCTAATAGTCGGGGTTTCATAGGGCTTAAACCTAATTTTAACCCAACCTAGTCAATGTTATAAAAGAGGGGTAAAATAATTTACCCCTCATTCTTGCCTAAATTCCCTAAAATATCCAAACCCTTCCTTTCCCCCATGTCTCTGGCCACTGTCCGACCAACCCACATATTTTCTGGCAACTTTCTGGTGAACTCCGGCCCCCTAGGGTTACATTACTCTCGGCCTCCTCTTTTAATTTCTCAACTTTTTGATCTAAATTCGGTATGTTCTTGACTCTAATATTCATATATCCCTAGAATTTATATCCTTAGATTGGATTGTTTTTTGGGAATAGTGTTTCGAGGTTTATGTGCTCAAAATACGTGTTGCCTATGCACATGAAATAATATTTCATTGAACTTAATTAAATAATCATTTTTGCATTAAACCGTATAATGCTAGTAATTGTGTTTGATGAAATTGGCCATGACATGTTTGTATGTCTTGCTTGAAATCACATATTTACATGTCATCAGAATTGTAATTAAACTATTTGTTTGAAAAATGGCATGTGAGTATGTGTGTTTGAAAGATAGCACAAATTTTAACTGTCAAATAGCGCTTGAATGTGTTATGAATGTGCAAATTGGTGTTTGATGGGGTAGTTTTATAATTGTCTCATGTGGGGTGTTGGGGAACTTGGTATATATTAAGTGTGCAAAATTGCTTCTTTTATGTTGTTGACGATCGCTTTGCCTTGTTGTTGAGATCATTTTGGAACCCGCTTGATAGACTTAGAAAACCCAAGCTGCTGCATTTTTACAACATGAGGGTCTTTTACAGAGCGTGGATTAATCCATGAGTCGTAGTTGCCTCTCGTGAGTAGAACCAATAGCTTGGGAATTTGTGGAATTCCATCATATGAAACCTTTTGTGGGTTGTTGTTTAGAATACAGCTCGTAAATAGGTTTTGTAGTGTTCATACCTGTAAAATGATAATTTTGGAACTACATCTATGACTCAATCTATAGCTCATAGAATGTTCTATAAGCCATACCTAATCTCGTAGGTGCAATTCTAGTTACTTGTTTTACTATACCCTTCTACCTATGAAGGACTTCTACAGCCCGTAGTTTTTTCTACTGCTCATAGACATGCCTTTATAGGTTCTTCTGTCACCTTTTCTTGTAACATCTTGCTTTTCTTTCCTATACTTGTGGGGATAATTGGTGTAATTAATTTGTTAATTGCAGGAACGATGGCACCCAAGCCCAGGAAGAGCAAGATCCGTTCTATATAGTGAAGATTGAGAGATGAGTCCTCAGACACCTCTTTCTTTGTTCATATTTTAAAGGAAAGCAAAGCCCGTTATACTGAGGCCAGTGGGTCTGTCGAGGACCTTGATGTCCAGCCAGATTTGGGCACCGAGTAACCACAGACACAAGCAGGTCCCAGATAAACAATACAACGCTAGACCAAGCCCATAGTGGTTCACCCTCCCTAGTCTGACGAGGGAGGTGGTAGGGACAACAACTCCATATAGATGACTTCCACCAAAGAGGGATTCGATTCTGGATATGGAGAGTCTAAGTCTACTTCAGTACACCCAATACCACCCACACCTCCAGATACATTGTCCAATCAGTGGCCTGTGCGGGGCATGCAGTGAATATACTGGATGACCTTCAACATGATGAGCTGGGCCAATAGCCCCATGCTATCTTTAAGGAGCCTCGGATCATCACCTCTGGGTTTGACAGTGTTCCCGGACATCAGGACACCATAGCCCGATATAGGTTATTGTTGTTTGCAGCTCCATCAGGTAAGTACTCCTCAGCAATGGCCAGAGAGTTTTATGCTTCATACGCCACCACCATCATAGAGTCGGCCCCCATGGGAAAGAGACCCCTTGCTCAGCCCTGTCTATCACACCCAGGGGAGTTTATGTCCACCTATCAAAGGCCACCATTCGATGAGATCTTGTCAGTCCCTAGTCTCAGGCCCCTAAGACTACTGCTGAGTACGATCACAGATTAGGGAAGACTCAGAATAAGGTATTGATGAGAGAATCGGCCCGCAAGGATGCATTGATGATGTGGGTCGCTGATCATTTTGTTGAGCTAGGGCAAGACTCTGAGTGGGTATCTTCATCATCAACGTCCACAGTGAAGGAATCCCTCAACTTCATCGGTATATTTTTGCGGGTTGTTGTTAGATCATGGATCCGGCTGACATATGCTAATAATACTCTTACACTAGATTACGTTGTACTAGTTGCCAGCATCTTGGCAGGCTATGACATTGATTGGGCCTGCCTTATAGCAGAGCAGATTCATGATGTAGCCTTGAAGAGGTCCATCTCTATCCTCTTCCTGTGCTTCGTATACCATTTATTATGGCGGTGAGAGAGGAGATTCTTCACCATCTGGACAACTTGATAGAGGTTCAAAGGACATTGGAAACCATCTTTGATAAAGATTGATGAGAATCCAATCGCCCTACGTCGAGCACCATACCCTCTAGGAGCACCACACCCTTCAGCCCATATGTCAGAGATGTCCGTCGTAGCACCACCAGCTGAGCCTCTATCGTCATCCACCACTGTTTCTCCCACTATAAAGGGGCCCCACAGATCGAGGTTGATAGAAAAGAGGGCCCCAATACTACTACTATTGCACCAAAGGTCATGGACACTCAGTCTGCACATGTTGTCATGGTATATATGTCAGCAGCATCCATTATCAAACCCTAGTGCAGAGATAGGCACGCATTGAGTCCCAATAGACTCATTTCCTTTGGCAAATAAGGCCTTGGGTTCACCAGGCCATTTTTGAGGTTAAGGGTTGAGTAGAGTCATACTTTATGGCTACACTTACAGAGAGGCTTCGACCAGTACATAGTGGCATTGACATATTTAAGAAGCAAGTGGAGCAGAGCCTCCGTTCATCCCAGCATGCTGACTTGATATCCGTTCAGACATAGATCCTGTAGATTCGATCTGAGATGATGGTAGAGCATCAGCACCATTTGTGTTTCCTCTATAGGAACCTAATGAGGTGGTTGTTGATCTATTTGGCCTTGAGGAGACACCACTCCCCACCCTCGTGAAGAGGCCTCACCTTGAGATTGATGATCCAGATGCAGCGAGGCAAGAGGTGGAGATGACAGAGGAGGAGCAGTTTGAGGTTGCGAGACTTCACTCCATGCAAGATGAGGAGGCATAACAGACACGTGAGTTAAAGAGGATAACGAGTGTAAACCCTCCTGACATACTGCCGCTACTGAGGAGACCACCAAGCAAGTTGAGGATGGTGAGACTCAGCTAGAGATAGGCACCCAGGTATGTTATTTGTTACCTATATTCATTGATATTGTTATATTTTATGCATTGAATACAATGAAAACTCTTTTTGATGGGGTATTGGTTGTTATAGGCCTTAGTGAAGTCCGAGTATCCATGGCCTATAATTATCCCAAATTTTGAGTCTGAGAGTTTTCTTGCCTGTGTTTTTTCCCTAAGGACATTTCGTTTATGTTGAACGACACGTTTAGGATGTGTAAGTAGTATTAGTAGCATATTGTACTAAAGTCTATGGCATACATTAGATTTTGTAAAAAATGATACCCAAATATTTTTGTTAGGTAGTTTTGATAACAACTATGTGAAATCGATGATTAACAGTGCTTCTTCAGATAAGTGAGGTTTAATTTTGATGAAAAGCATGATCCAAGAGTCTATGTTAATAGTGTAATCCGTGCCAAGTTTGTGTGAGCTTCTTTGCTTAATTCTTATACTGTGTGTCAATCCAGAACTTGCTCTGCTACTCTAACTTAGACTGTAGGTTAGTTGGTTAGGAAAGGATCTTAGGTCATTGTACAAATTAGTCCACTTAGCCTAAATAACCAACCAAATGTTAGATGTATCCCTTCGTCCTAATGTTTGAGTTTTACATGTACCTTTTTCTTTGTAAACACCTAAGTAACCTAGCTTTGTTAAATATGAAATCCCTAATATGGCCCTGGTCCTTCCTTGAATATTGTGTACCTTAATTAACGCAAAAAGCTTAAGTTGAGGGTGGCTACCAAAAGTGTCCCTGGTTCATAAGTTGGATATTATGCACCTTAACCCAAGCCAAAAGCCTAAGTTTATGGTGGGTGGTGTAAGGAAAATCATGTTAGATGGGGTAGAAGCTAGTGATACATGAAAAAAGGGGGAAAATTGTCCTATGGGTGGAAGAAAATGACTAGATGCCTAAACAGTGAGCTAAAAAGAAAAAGTGTGTGAAAATAAGAGGTAATGAGCTAAAAATGTAAGTAAGGCATCCAGAAACGTTTGAAATAGGAAAAAGGGAGAATGAATTCAAAAATAACTATGTTGGTAGGGCAGAAATGTAGAATAACACAGTGTCAAGGAGGGCCATTAATCACTATGTTCCTAAAATGTCATACCAAATCCCCTTGAGCCTACTTTACAAGCTAAGAAAGTCCTATAGTGATCTAGTCCAAGTAGTCGAAGGTCATACTTGTGAGTATAGGGGCAAGCATATGTATTCAGCACAGTGTTTGAAGATCTATTGTGAGTGTGAGTGATTTTGTTTAGTCCCAAGCATAAAATCAGAAAATACTATCATGAGTGGGATATGGGACTTCTTCTTTTTTAAGGTACTTGTATTAGACTGTTGATTCTAGGCTATTTCAGTGATTGTTGCTTATCTATGGTTACCTTGCTTGTCATAGTTGCACTGTCACATGTATTGATCTGCATTGGTTTATTTGATGACTATTTGATATGCTTCAATGAGTTAGTGTGGGTATCTATGCCTAGTTTAGTGATAATTTATGCCATTAGATTGAGGTTTGTGTGTTGCTATACTGCTCATGTAGACTGAGTCCATTGCTTGAGGGCGTACAACAATTTTAAGTTAAGATTGTTGATGTGCTGTCAAAATACAACACTTTTGATGCTTAAAACTTGGAATTTTGTGTGTTCTCAAAGCGATGTTAGAAATCTTGATGTCTTTTTATTTGTGTTTTTAGGACTACAGGATTTGGCATAATTTTGGCCAAAGTGCTGCAGTTGCTATGTTTTATAGGATCTATGAGACACTCTACGGTCGTGGATAATTCCACGAGCCATAGATAGGTTTCGTGGGTGAGATCTAGTGAAGGGCCTACTTTCTGAAGTTGAACTATCAGACGATCCATAGAAGAATGTACTAGTCATGGATTGGTTTTATGCCTTGAGGATTAGAATTTGAGGAGTTTCTAGCAAGCTATCAGACGAATCCCTGTACGGGTCATAAGTCTGAATATGGCCCATAGAAAGGTCTCATAGAAGTGACATCAATTTTTGATGAATGAAGATTACTAAGCCTGGGTACAGGCCGTGGAATTTTGTAAGACCTGTAACCTTGCTCGTAGAAGCTGACGAATCTATTTTTCCTATTTTATTTTGTATTTGTATTTTTCTTATTATAAATAGGTGTTTTTAGGTCTTTTTGACAAAGAGATGCGCGAGAGAATAGAGGAACACCTTGGTGACTTCAAACTTTGTGAGTTTTACATAAAAAACATTACTTTTGTGATTTATAGTGAAGAATTTGGGATTTCTTGCTCTTAACTTCATCATTGTAAGTGCTTAATTATGTTATTTTATTTCATGATTCTTTCATCTACAATGATCATGCATAGCTAAATCCACAACTAGGGTTGTGGGAACCATGAAGAACTAACAAGGTAAAATTGAATAATTCATAATTCTTAAAATGTGCACATGCATGTATTCATTAATTTTTTTCATTTTATTGATTTTTAACGGTGGCCAACGTTAGAACCCATCTAGTTGTTACTAACTAGATCAAGGTACTAATAAATGAGAGAAAAGAGATTAATTAACAGGATTCGATGTGATCCCTCTCGCTTAATTAACCGAATTGGATCAAGGGGAGGTTGTATTGGAACAATAGATAAGGGTTAGTGAAGTCATGCTATGGGGATGGGTCAAATCATGTAGTGAAATTTACCTCTCGCCTAGAACAAAAGGTTAGGTAAACTTAACTTACTCTCTGCATGCTACATACTAGAAAAGATTATGATTATCTAGTAGTACTGAGTTAGGGAATCATGGGGAACATAATACCCTAGTGACTTCTCTCACTAGTTTCACAACACTTACTTCTAGTTTAGGTTTACTTTCTTACAATTACAAACCCCCCCCCCCCTTCAAGAGATAAGTAGGTTAATTCATTCTATTTGGTTGCAATTATTCCAAGTCTAGACTATATTCCCAGTGGGTTTGACCCTAACCTTGGTTAGATTATATATCTTGACAACGACTACTTACACCCTCAAAAGGGAGGTATTGCTTGGGAGACATCAAGTTAGAGGCTCTTTATGTCCACTCATCATTTCTAGTATTTTCTTTGTTTGAAGTAGTTGAGGCCTGTCGCAGTACCCACTATTAATCTTACTGGTAGAGGCTTCATAGACTAGTGAGACAGTATTACAATATTTCTTTCAGATTGTTATCTATATAGCTTATTTTATTTAATATTATTGAGCTCCTCTGAATATTATAGTTATTGTTCTTATTTCTGTTGTTGTTTGAGTCTTTCATTGGTTAAAGTAGCTAGGCAAGTTGTTCGCTTACGACCTGAAATGATTTTTGAGTGTTGGTCGCATCCACAAAATGGACTTAGGATGTGCAATTTTGTGGTTAGCTTAATGTTTGTTATGTCATAGCCCGGGATGGTAACCTTGGCATGGCCGACACTTGAAGAATCATTGTTGATTTGCCAAGAGGACCACCTGGCCTCATCATCAAACTCCACAACGGAAGAATACTCAGAAAAGCCATCATTTTAGATAAGTAAAACTCTTATAAAATAGCTTCTAATGATCAAGTTTGGAAAATAACAACAATCACATTATCTCTACTCAAGATCTATGAAGACTCTATCCATCTACTAGGTGCCAAGACAAGTGTCGGGATACCTCAAATGAAATAATTCAAATACTCAAAAGAAATGAAAGAAAGTCTCCTCCGAATAGCTAGGAGGGCTCACCAACTCTGGAAGTAAGATATTGTACCTCAATGTTGCACATGTTAAAGTCCTCTACCACCTGTAACTACATCATTAATGATGCAGGCCCAAATGCACATCAGTACATGGAATATATAAGTATGTAAAAATGGCCAAAGTAAATAAGTGAAGCTCAAACTCAAATCATCAACTCATATCTCAACTCAGTAATATATGCAAATTTAAAGTTTAAAATCATACTTTGAAAGTAAACTTAATTCCTGTGTAACTCGGTTTAAAATATGATAGCTGAATCAGGTATTGCTTTGGAGTTTCTCTTAATCGACATCCAATCCCACCACCTTTAGTTTAGTGATGCACAATAAAGGAGACATCATTGCCACGCCTATTCAAGACTTTCCAAGGTAAAGGAAAATCAACTCTCTTGGATCAGAGATAAATATCCATTTTTTGGGGGACATGAGTCACTAGAGTTAACTACACGACTATCCTGCACTAGAAACATAGTTCATGGGTTAGAGTTGGTTGTTAACTCGCTCCCATATTAGTGCTAAATACCTCTCCAAAGACTAAATCATGCTTATACCAATTATCTCAAAACTCTCTCAACGGATCATCTCAACTTAACTCAACCCAATTACTTAATCAACCAATCAGGACAAATCAGTCATATATACAATCATGACTCAAACTCATACTCAAATGGTCATTTAGACTCCACTCTATCATGCTTATCACATAACAAATAGGATGCTCATTAAACATGCATAAATGCAGGTAATATGCTCCTCATGCTCAAATCATACTCAATTTACACAACTCAGTAAACCACAATCATGGGCTCAATCCTATCAACGTAGCAAAGACTGTATAGAATGAAGCAATTCAAGGTTCATAAAATTGAATGCAAATTTTGTACTCCAATGTCATATGACCAATATGTAATTCCTTAGTTCTTTCATAAATATATACAGAAATTCAAAATACATGCAAGCAACTAAAAGTTAAGTATTCATAGGATTTTCAATACTTAATTCTTATTCGCGAATTCAACTCAAGTAGATGGAAGGGCACATGGACGAATTAGTCCCATGCTTTACGAAGCCTTACATACCTAGAACAAAGTTTTATGGTCAGCTGACAAAGATTTGTGCTCCAATTTCTCAAATCCCTAGTTCTTCAAAGATTTGTGCTCCAATTTTTCAAATCCCTAGTTCTTCTCCTCCTCTCCTTAGCCCTAACTTTTATTAGAATTGCGCAAAAAGCTTAGGAATTGTTTTTAAAACCCTTTTTAAGTAAAGAAAAAACCTATATTAGTCATGGGTTAAGTTTGGAGGGATGGGAAAAAGTATGGAATGCCTTTTGAAAAGACTGAAAATTTTGCACTACGACACACCAAGTCCGCATCGCGAACTTGGGCATTTTTAGTGCAATTTTCATTGTAAATTTTCTAATCAACTTTCTAATCCCATAGAAAATATTGGGATCACCATTAAGAGAAAACCTTAGAAAAGTCCATGAAATGGACATGTCCCGCACTTTTTGGAATTGCAGTTTTGCTTCAAAAAATTATCTTTTGATCTGGTTGCTCTAAAAATCAACCAGGACCATTTTTCCACTTAATTGTTTGTGCTGATTGTTTTTCAGCCTTAGATTTGCCAAAAGAGTTTGGGAAGATTCTCTTGTCCAGGGATATTTTTAATAATTTTACCATATGTAACATTATCTCCCCCTTGGGACCATTATCCTCAAATGAAAAGTTACTATAGTTGATCTCAAGGCACAAATAACACTCATGGACTCTAATAATCAACAATACTCAACCCACTCATGCAACCCAGAAACAAAACAATTAAGCAAATAAACAATCAACAAATCAAGTCAGGCTCTAGGTTTCTATTGCTTTTTGAAATTCATTATAGAAGGGAATTCAAAATATAGGAAGGAATCATTATCATCAACTCCCTTGTCATCAGCAAGTAGAAATAAATATGGATACCTCGCCTTCAAATCCTCCTCTAGTTCTAATATAGCTTTTTCTACAAATTGATTTTTCTACAACACCTGAACAGAAGCAATCTCTTTGGTTCTTAACTCACAAACCTAACGATCAAGGATTTGAATGGGAATCTCTTTATAGCTCAGGCTATCATTCACTCCAATTCTTTCAATAGGCACAACCAACTATGGGTTGCCCAAATACTTCATAAGCATAGAAATGTGAAAGACTAGATGTATAGTTGCTAGCTCTTGTGATAGCTTCAATTCATATCTACATTGCCCACTCTCTTCAAAATCTGATAAGGTCTGATGTACCTTGGACACAACTTCCCTTTCTTCCCAAATCGCATCACACCCCTCAGAGATGACACTTTTAAATACACCCAATTATAGACCTCGAACTCTAAGTCTCCTCTCCAAACATCAGTGTAGGATTTTCGTCAACTCTGTACATTCTTCAATCTCTCCTATATGATATTCACCTTCTCCATAGCTTGGTGAACCAAGTTAGGCCTAATCAATGCTGCCTCGCGCACCTCAAACCAACCAATCAATGATCCATATCTCTTCTCGTAAAGTGCCTTATATAGAGCCATCTTCATACTCGAATGAAAATTTTTATTATAAGAGAACTCAATCTGAAGCAAATGGTCATACCCAGTTACCTTTCAAGTCAATGAAGGATGCCCTCAACATATCCTTTAAGGTTTGAATAGTGTGCTCATCCTGGCTATTAATCTGTGGGTAAATGGCAGTGCTAGGGTTCACTTTTGAACCCAATCCTTTCTTAAAGGATCTCAAAAATTGAACCTTTCTATATGAGATGATAGACAAAGGAACTCCATGCAATCTGACAATCTCTCTTATGTATAACCGGGCGTATTCCGTTGCCATGTCAATCATCTTTACTAACAAAAAGTGTCAGATTTTGTCATCCTATTAACTATTACCCAAAGTGAAGCATATTGCTTGCAGGACCTCAGCAAACCTATGATGAAGTCTATGTTGATCATCTCCCATTTTTATTCTGGAAATCTCAAAGTTTTGAACTGCTCCACATGACCTTTGATGCTCAATCTTAACTTGTTGGCAATTTGGGCACTTAGAAACAAACTTGGAAATGTCTCTCTTCATTCCACTCTACCAATAGACTTCTCTCAAGTCATGGTACATCTTAGTTGATCCCGGATGGATCGAATACTTAGTGTGTGCACTTCTACCATGATCTTCTCTCACATGCCATCAACATTAGCAACACATAACCTTCCTTGATGTCTTAATACTTCATTTCCTCTTTTGGCAAAATCCATCACCTTCCGTTTATGCACATCTACCTTCAATTGCAGTAAAATAGGATCTTAGTCTTGCTTCTCCTTCACCTTCACTACTAGAGATGATGTAAACCCAATACATACAAGAATTCCACCTTCACTTGATTCATCTGATTGAACTCCTAATCGTGTCAGTTTGTAAACATCTTTAGCTAGCTTATTTTCTCCTCCTTGACATGGGAGGTACTTCTTATGGATAACCTGCTAAGAGCATTAGCAACCATGTTAGCTTTACTTGGATGGTAGAGGATGCTCACGTCATAATCCTTGAGCAATTCCAACCATCTCCTCTGTCTCAAATTAAGCTCCTTCTGGGTAAAGACATATTGCAAGCTTTTATGGTCTGTGAAGATATCAACATGTGCTCCATATAAATAGTAGTACCAAATCTTGATAGCAAACAACTCGGCTGCCAACTCAAGATCATGAGTCGAATAATTCAGCTTATCAACATTTAAGCTATCTTGAAGCGTAAGCTATCAGTTTTTCCCTCGATAGCAACACATAACCCAATCCGACTATAGATGCATGATAATAGATAGAAATCCTTTGTTACATGAGGCAGGGTCAACACCTGTGAAGTAGTCAACCTTGTTTTCAACGTTTGGAAACTCTTCTCACATTCACCAGACCATTGAAACTTAACCATCTTCTAAGTCAATCTACTCAATGGTAAGGATAGGTATGAAAATCCTTTAACAAATTTATGATAATAGCACGCCAATCCCAAGAATCTTTGTATGTCAGTCGAAAAGGTTGTCCTGGGCTAGTTCTTAACTGCCTCAATCTTTTGGGTATCTATTCGAATACCATCACCCGTGATTATATGGCCTGGAAAAGCGATAGACTTGAGACAAAATTTTCACTTCAAAAATTTTGCATATAACACATTACCCTCAAGCATCTTCAAGGTAATTCTAAGGCGATTATCATATTCCTCTTCATTTATGCAATACACCAAAATTTTATCGATAACTATAATCACGAACATATCAAGGTACTGTCTGAATACTTTGTTCATCAAGTCCATGAAGGCTACAAATGCATTTTTCAACCTAAAGGACATCACCAAAAACTCGAAATGACCATATAGGGTTCAAAAAGCTGTCTTTAGGATGTTATATTCTCTCACTTTAAACTAGTGATAGCCTAATCTTAGGTCTATCTTAGAGAAAATAGTGGCACCCTGAAGTTTTTCAAACAAGTCACCTATCATAGGGAGGGGATACTTATTCTTGACTATTACCTTGTTCAACTGGCAATAGTCAATACACATTTTGAGGGATCCATCTTTCTTTCGCACGAATAGAACAGGGGCACCCCCTTTTCTAGAAAATCTCTCAACTGCTATTTTAACCCTTTCAACTCAGCGGGAGCCATCCTATAGGGTGGAATAGAGATAGGATGGGTGTCAGGGAGAACATCAATCCTGAAGTCAATCTCCTCGTCAGAAAAGACTCTAGGCAAATCCTCAAGAAACTCGTTCGCAATCGAGACTGATATGGGAGTAGGAGGCTCAACATCATCAATCTTCACTCGTATGAGGTGATATATAAAATCTGTATATATTAGCTTTCCATCCCTAAGGTGGGAAATAACATACCCTTAGGTGCAACATAATCACCCTTCCACTCTAGGACCGGTTCATCCGGGAATTGAAATTTAACAATTCCTGTCCTACAACTAATAGTGGTATATCAGGCATGAAGCCAATCTATGCCAAGGATCATATTGAAATCAATCATCTCCAGCTCTATTAAATCATTAGGGTATCCCTCTGATGGATAGTACTACACAATCTCTATAGACTCTCTCGGCTAGAATAGACTCACCAACAAGAGTGGAAACAGAAAATTTCTCAAGCAAACACTCAGGAAAAATCTCAAATCTACTCACATATAGCATCACAAGCGACACACCCAGATCAAGCAAAGCATAACAGTCAAAAGTAAAGACTCAAAGCATACTCATCACAACTTCTGGTGCATCCTCTTGGTCTTGTCGGTTCCCCATCGTATACAAATGGTTTGTTCCATCGCCTATCCCTGGTGCAACACCTCTCTGATTACCTTTTGCTGGTGGTACCATTGTAGAAGACTAGGCCTTATTGCCGGACATTGGACATTCCTTCTAGAAGTGGCCCATCTGGCTATACTTTTAGCAATCATTCCCTCGCTCTCTACATATTCCCAAATGCATTCGGCCACATCTTTCATAAGGTGGCTTCCCTTTCAAATAAGGGTCATACTTGCCTGAGAGTCAGGACCCTATGTCTTGAGGTTCGGCTGACCTTAGGACTTCTGATCCTACATGTTATTGGAGTCGGTGCACTTGCTTATGAGGATGCATCCTAGATTCCTCTTCTAAAAGTAAGATATATCTCTTTTGTTCTAGTTAGTTTTGCTAGGTTGATTCCATGTTAACTTGGTCTTCTTACTCAAGTGCTCCTCTTTATCCCTTTTTTTGTCCTTTTCAAGTTGTTAAGCATACACCATGAGTTTAGAGATGTCTATGTTTGGGATCAGCAGAGTTGCTTTACATTCCTTCTTCACATATTTACCTAAACCAAATATGAAAATTTTCATTCTTGCTCTCATATCATGTGAAACACCACTTATGTTCTTCGAAATGCCCCATAATTATAATTTCTATATATCTCAAAAACTGTGTGTGATTTCAGAAATCCAACTTCATATTCTTGATTAGTAGGCAAAATTGAGTGGGAAATGGGTATAACTCAGATTTTAGAAGACCCGTAATGAAAAATAATTTTTGCTAATTTTACAATTTCCAATGAATGTGCGTGCCCAGGCCGTGACGCGTCTGGGGCACCACTAGTGTAATTAGAGCTACATGTTTGGTCCGCGTCATGCTAGCTGCGTGAATCAGTGCATTTTGTGCCATGTTTTTTCAACTTATTTCAGGGGCATTTGGGTAATGACCTACTACCCATTTAAATGCGAAATCTTCTATACTTAGCCAATTTTTCAACTATAGAACTCACAAGACCCTCTCTAAAACCTCTCCAAGACTTTGTCAAATCTCTCATTCAAATTCAAGGATTTCAAGCTCAGTTTTGGAACTCATGTACCCATCTCAAGCTTCAAATTTATTCCAAGAGATTCCAAGTTTAAGGTATGTAGGTCCTCATCCATGGATCCTTTCACCCATGGAGCCCAACTTTCTCTTTTTATTAAAACTACATGATCTCAAGATATGTTACCTATGAGTATCTCTAATTATGAATCATGAACGTAAATTATGTTAGAGTTTATCAAGTATTGATTGATTATGCATGAATATCTATTTTAATCTCATACTATGAGTTGGATTGTACCTATTAAAGTTATGCATGATATGAACTATGAAAACCATGAACTATTATTAATTTTGAGGTGAATTTCAAGATATCCTAAATGAGGGTTTTACTACAATATTTGTGTGTTGATTTAAATTGATTTTACTCTTCTTGTTTTACTCTTGAGTTGCATGATTTTGAACAAGTATCATGAGCCCACCATGTTTTTGATAAAATTACATGACAAGAATTCTCAAGTCATTGATAAGCTATTGTATGAGTTTTACAAGTCAAGCATTCGAGATAATTATGGGCTCCCTAGCATGTATCAAAATTATGATAGGTCTTTATGATCTACAAGTGAACTATTGAGCTCTTATGCGAAGTTTTATGTTCTTGTGAATTGTGAAGCCTACTAGAATGGATCATGAATCATGTTGTACACCCCACCCTCTAGTGCAAGGCAAATGTCTATATGAAGGGGTCATGAACCATGTTATATACCTTACTCTCATATACGACTTATTATGATACATCACCTAATGTCTACGTGAAGGTGTCATGAACCATGTTGTAAGTCTTCCCCTCATGTACGACTTAATACCATGTACTATCCGTTACCTACTAGAAGGGGTCATGATTCATGCTATACTCCCTACCCTTTTGTACAAGGTATTTGGATGAGCTAATCATGTCACTCTATTGTGTTGAACGAGATATGCAAGTATGATTATCCTCAAGCATATTTATAGCCAAGCATTGATTAAGCATGTCATATTGGGTTTATATCCATTAGCTATAAGTATGCATTTGGAATATTGCGGCTTATGTCTTCGTTGCGTTACATCCTGCATACTTAGTACATTCTAAATATTAATGCATATTTTATGCCTACATGATATCACCATGTAAGGACCGGAGCTCCTATCCATCATCCTCCTCCACGTGGCTTGTTCGGTTCTTTGATGAAAGCTTTGGCGAGTCCTCAACTCCGAGAATAATATCTACTTTTACTCATGCTATGTTGAGACTTATTCTTTATGATAGATACTTATTATTATTAGGGTGAGCCTGTGAAATGTCTTGGCCCTCGCTCCGTTCTATAGTAGAGATATTGTTGGATATTATGTTTGTATATGCGTATGAACTTGACTCTCCTTATGTTTCTATGATTATGAAAGACTTCCCTTAATCCCGCTTGCCTTTTTAATATTTGACTCTTATTTTTGTTCTATTTTGCTTTCGCAACCAATGGAGTGTACATGATATGCTAAGAGGCTTATTTGGGTTATGTCTAAACTTCCCATTCTTCATGTCATGTTTAGGCCCTAGGCTTTAGTCATGACATCCTGGACCATCTCCTAAGCATACCTGGATCATTGGATGAAGTTAAGATTGTACTCCTTGATAATCAACACTTCCTGCTTTAGGTTCAGGAACTCTTCAAATCTTGACCTTGCTTAACTCCTGGAGAAAGAAATGATCAAGGACGACACTCTCAAATTCATTTCACTCAAGGGGCTCAGCATCCTCACCTTAACCCATTTCCCATTGATTATACCAAACATTCGCCACATCTTTAAGGTAATAGTAAGCATGTTCAACTCCCTCGATCTTAGTTGTGTGCATGACCTTCATGACTCTCCATATATTATCAATAAAGTTTTAGGGGTCCTCCTCAACCTTAGACCTTGTTAAAGCTGGCAGGATCATCCTCAAAACATCCCTAAGCCTGGTTGTAGCAGTTGGTTCTTAAGAGCTAGATCTAGGAACCTATGAAGTTAGATAACCCCTCTGGGAAGCCACAAGCTGGGTAAACATAGTTATTGCTCCCTTAAACTCAGTCTCTGGAGTGGGAGCTGGTTGAGCAGTAGGCACCTGTGAAACCACAGGAGTCCTAATAGGTCAATCTCAAGCTCTTGGGTGTTAAAGGCTAGTGGGGGATTCTCAGTGTTAAAGGCTGAAGAATCTCTTTGGGTGGCGATACGGTTAGGAGGCATGATCTGCAAACATGTGAGGCACGAATTAGATAGATACTTTAATAGAGTTAAATACTATTGCACGAACTCATAATACAACAAAAGTGTAGCCATTCCTAATTTTCTATAGTCTCCTGCTTATAAAGTGTGGTGCACAACATACCCATAAACAAGACTCTACTTGACATGGCTTCATAGACTCCCCAGGACACTTGAACTCTATGGTCTAATTACAAGTTTGCCATGCCCTGGGAGGGTACCATTGACATGGACGGCACATGAGAATCATTGTTGATTCCCAAGAAAACCATCTGACTTTATCATCACATCAAACTCAACAGCGAAAGAATACTCAGAAAATCCATCATTTTAGATAAGTAAAAACTCTTATAATAATAGTTTTCAATGATCAGGTTTGGAAAATAACAACAATTAAACTATCTCTACTCAAGGTATATGAAGCCTTTACCCATCTAGAAGGTGCCAAGACAAGTTTCGGGCTACCTCAAATGAAATAATTCAAATACTCAAAAGAAAGGAAAGAAAACATCCTCTGAATAGCTAGAAGGGCTCACCAACTCTAGAAGCAAGATATTGTACCTCAGTGATGCACCTGCTAAAGTCCTCTATCACCTATAACTGCATTATTAACGATGCAGTCCTAAAAATACGTCAGTACATGAAATATGCTGGTATGTAAAAATGGCCAAAGTAACAAGTAAAGCTCAAATTCAATTCATCAACTCATGTGCAAATTTATAGTTTAAAATCATGCTTTGAAAGTAGACTCACTTTCTATGCAACTCAGTTTAAAATATGATATGTTCAATTAGGTATTGCTTAGTAGTTTCTCTTAAACAACATCCAATCCCACCACCTCTAGTTTAGAGATGCACAATGAAGGCGATGTCGTTGCCATGCCCATCCAAACCTTTCCAAGATAAAGGACGATCAACTCTGTCTTGGATCTAAGATAAATGTCCATCTTTTTGGGACATGAGTCACTAAGTTAACAGCATGAATATCCTCTGTCAGAAACATAGTTCATGGGTTAGAGTTGATTATTTACTCGTTCCTATATCAGTGCTAAAATACTCCTCCCAAGACTAAATCATACTTATACCAATCATCTCAAAACTCTCTTGATAGATTATCTCAACTCAACTCAACCCAATTACTCAATCAGCCAATCAGGGCAAATCAATCATGCATATAATCATGACTCAAACTCAGACTCTGATGGTCATTTAGATTCCACATTATCATGCTCATCATATAAAACAAATAAGGTGATCATTAAATATGTAAAAATGCAAGAAATATGCTTTTCGTGCTTAAATCATACTCAATTTATTCAACTCAGACAATCACAATCATAGTCTCAATCCGATCAGTGCAACAAAGACT
The DNA here is from genome assembly GCA_025774065.1 of Solanum ossicruentum. Taxonomy (NCBI): domain Eukaryota; kingdom Viridiplantae; phylum Streptophyta; class Magnoliopsida; order Solanales; family Solanaceae; genus Solanum; species Solanum ossicruentum. Next base: position 18,118 of record JAOTQR010123035.1, read on the forward strand.
ATATAGAATGAAGAAATTCTAGGTTCATAGTACTGAATGCAAATTTTGTACTCCAATTTCATATGACCATCATGTAATTTCTTAGTTCATTTATAAATATGTATAGAAATTCAAAATACATACAGGAAACTCAAAGTTTAGGATTCATAGGATTTTCAATACTCAAATGTCATTCGTGAATTCAACTCAAGTAGATGGAAGGGCACGTGGATGGACTCAGTCCCACAGTGTAGGAAGCTTTACAGACTTGGAATGAAGTTTGATGGTCAGTTGGCAAAGGTTTGTGCTCCAATTTCTCAAATCCGTAACTCTTCTCTTCTTCTTCTTAGCCCTAACTTCTATTAGAATGTCGTAAAAAGCTTAGGAATGGGTTTTTAAACCCTTTTTAAGTCTAAAACGACCTATATTATTCATAGAATAACTTTAGGAAGGGTGAAGAAATTATGAAATACCTCTCGAAAAAATTGAAATTTTTGTACTACAACGTACCAAGTCGCGGACTTGGACATTATTAGTCTAGTTTTCATTGAAAGTTTCTGCTCGACTTTGTAATCCCGTAGAAAATATTGGGATCACCAATAAGTGAAAACCCATGACAAGTCCACGACACGTACATATCTCACACTTTTTTGGAATTGCGTTTTTACTTCGAAAAATCATCTTTTGATCCGATTGCTCTAATCTAAAAATCAACCAGGACCATTTTCCCACATAATTTTTCATGCTGATCGTGTTTTTGGCTTGGATTTTCCAAAAGAGCTTGGAAAGCCATGTTATGCAAGTGTCTCTCATATTAGGGGTATTTTAGTAATTTTATCGGATGTAACATGTTATGTATGAGTAGAAGATGTAAAAAATTTAGGCCCATCCATATGTAGTTGTTTACGGGCCATTAAGATAATTAGCCCTAATATCTCTATCAAAATACTCATTATACTCTCATCTCTATAAACTTGGGTTTAGATGATGATATCGAAGTTTGCTCCATTATATATATTGTGACAACCACTATCAACCAATAAATTAAACTGTGATTCATCCTATTCTTCAACTTCCGCTTTCGCTACAAGAAGAATAAGTAAGTTTTCTTTCTATGATTTATGTATGTTGTTTAATGAGTTTAGATTAATGATGATATGTATATTAAGAAGTTTTTAAAATTGATTTTTCACAAAATTCTTAATTTGCTAAGAGAAAAAAAATATTAATTTAAGATAAAAAATTTTATACTGATCCAATGAATTTAATAAATCTTTAAAGATTCAAGATCACAAATTGAAACACATAATCTTAATTACTTTTATGGATCTAAGCTTTCATAATTGTTCTCTCTTTGTCTAACAAGTGTGTTATTTTTTTCTAATTGCAAGGATGCAAATTTTTATAATTCTAAGTCATAATAGAAGAGATTGATCAACTTAAATTTGATCTCATTAAAGAAGAAATAATTGGTGCTAAGGGTGAAAATTTATTTAATTTGTAATATTTTTAGAGGTTGAGGACCTTTTTAACAATTTTCATAGAAAGAAAAGCTTTAAACATTATTTCTTTTTTAAAAAAATATTAACTTGTTTACAAAGAAAATTTGATTGTGTGATGAAACTCTCTATCACACATTAAATATGTTGAACCTTTTGAAATGAATCATCACAATAATCATTGATCTTATTACAGAATACATGAGCTTAACTGATAAACATTCTTTAGTTTAATATTTTTGGGGGTATTGTAGCATTTTGATCAAGTTTTTGAATTGTTACTTGACAAGCACACATAAATTACTAGCAAGCTAGTAGTTTTAAATTTTTCTAGAAAATGTTCCTCATAATTTCCAACAATTTTTACATCTTACAAAGTTCTAACCATGAGTTTCATACTTGCTACTAGAATATGGATAATCAACAAAGTTAATGGTGATGAAGATGCAATATTAATGGATGTTTCCATATCTTGTATCACAATTCAAGAATCAACAGTTGATGTTTTTGTGGTAAGCTATTTTTTACCCAAATCATAAGTTTTTTCCCCAAATTACAAGGTGCTTAATTTTTTTTCCTTTTAAGACATATATAATTCTTTTGATGGATTCTTAAATAACTTTTTAATATTAATTGTATTATGAAAGAAAAAATAATGTTCTTCTCTAAAACTGAAATATTTAAAATTGTATTATAACAATCTTAAAAATGTCATACTAATTAAAACAAGTTTTATATATATTCTAACAAGTATAAATTATATTTGCTAACAGATATAAGTTGTATAGATCTTCTTCATCTATTATACTATTATATTTAGTTAAGTATACACTCATGCTAAAAATTGATAGGGCTTTTAAGATAATTTTTGACCGTGTAATATTATCCACTGCTATAAAATTAATGGTTACGTATATACACATACATGTGCATATACACACACAAACATACATATACTAGCAAGCAAGCAATATTCATCTTTTCTTAAAATGCTCCTCTATTCTTCCATACAAATTTTTGTTTCACAAAAGAACTGATTAGTTTTTCATATTTTCTACTAGAATATGTATAAGCAGCACCAAGTTGATGGTGATGAGGCTACAACATTAGTAAAAGTTCCTATATCTTATATCACATATGAGGAATCAGAACTTGATGTTTCAGAGGTAAGCATTTAAAAATAATTCTAGTAATAAGGTGTTTAGTTTTTCTTCTTTTCATTTTAAGGCATATATAAAATCTTTTCATGAATTCTTGAATTTTAAAATGCTACATGTTATGAAAGAAATATAAATGTTCTTCTCTAAAACTAAAAAATTTAGATTCTACCACAATAACAATATTTAAATCTATCATGCCAATAAAATTATAAATAAAAATGAACAACATATTTAGTGTAATTTTAAAAAATTGAGTATCACAAAAATAAAATGTATACAGATTTTATTATTACTTTATAGGTATAGTGGCATTTTTAGTAGACCCTCAACTCAAAAAAAAAGTCCATAGTAATTTAGAGATATATGGCTTATAAATATATATAAATAAATAATAGTAGTAGTAACAATAATACTTTTGGAGGTTGTCCAACAAGTTGTCTAAATCCTATTTCTCAATAGTAGATATGACCAAGTTAGATCTTTTTTTTTTTATTTTACCACTTCTTTAGTTAATTCTACATTCAAGTCGAGAAATGGTAGGTCTTCCAAGATAATCTTCGTTCACATGATATTATTCATTGTTTTAGAATTAACTATAATGTATGAAGGCTCTTCCTACTTTTGGAAAGAGAATTATTTAAAACATTAACTCATAAATTTGTTGTTCTACATCAAAACCACGAATGATTTAAAAAATTACTATGGCATCATCTTGATACAAAATTTGTGAGAAAATGAAAAACTCACCACCAGAGATAGTAGTGTTTTGAGAATATATACTGATTCATCATAAAACCTAATACCCTAGTGGCTAACATGTTAAAAAATGACACATCAATAACTTAGTACTGACTACCAAGGAACATAACTGAATGCATCAAAATTTGAACTAAGCTACTGTCATAACAATTCATTGCTATAAAACAAACAATCATGTTGTCAATTACTTCTCCAAATATGCAACTATAATTGATGAAGAAGTTTCATTCAAAATTAATCATGCAAATATGTCACGAACAAGTATAGGCCAACGACTCATATTGTCTTGATCCCATTGAAGTCAAAGTAAAATTTAGTATTTTTATATTTTTTATATAAAAAGTAAATAAAGAAGATGAAATGGGAAAAGAAAAATAGAATTAAACAAAGGCAATAAATCATAGTAACAACTACACTTCATCATATTGTGCTAGTAGCCAGACCATAATCCTTTAAAAGATAAAGACAGGACAATTATGGAATTATCAATATCTTGTGTACAACTTGATGTACAAAATGTTGATGCTCCCTGCTTCATCTAGGTAATTACCTTTTGAGACTGGATGTTAAATAAATTTGAATTTCATAAAATACAACTATTTTTGGTTGCAGAATGAGAAGAGTAAGAATAAGGTTATAGAGATGATACCAAAAAATACATATTACCTGCATATGCGTACGTTGGAACAGAGAAGCCAAAACTGGATTATCAAGAATACTTCTCGTCGAGATGGATCAGCTATTGATTACATAAGTTCTTGTCTAAATAATATAAATGTCTTTTTTGCCAATAATAACTAGATACTTTTATTGTTTGCTTTCATTCTCTCCTGTATGGATATAATTGAACTTATAAACTACATACATTTTTCAATTTACTTACAATAGATTATAATTTTTCTCTGCTCTTAAATAATTGAAATTCTCATGTGATAAGATTCTGACAGAATAAATATTTAAAAATTGTTGGCAAATAGGTCTATCATCATTTGGAGACAAACGAAAAGTTTCGATCTCTGGTAGAAGTTTACATGTTTGTTGTGTATGGAGAAATTCCTGAAAGAAAGAAGAAATCAAGTGAAAAGGGAGAAACATCACAGGTTATCTCAAGAAAGTTAGATTAGAATAAATAATGTGATCAACTCTACTTATGCTTGGTCATTTAAAGGATTTAATTTGCAGGTGACACCGAAACATACTGAAGAAATCCATGAATCCATGAAGGAAAACATGAATCACAAGCTACACGATGAGCAATAGAAGAAGATTGAAAGGGAATTTTTGGGATCGAAATAGAGAGAATATTGGGGAAAATTTTGTGAATGTGTCTGCTTGACTTGTGCAGTACACTTGCCTTTATTATTTATACTAATACAAAAAAATAGTATGTATCTTTACAAGTATGTATGTATAATAGAGGCATCTACACTATACAAAGTGTACACCCGGCTATATGGGATTGATTCCCAATAACAAATTAACTTCCCTATCTGAACAATTCCAACTAATTAACTAACTAATAATATCTACTAATCAATTCTATATTCTCTATACTCCCCCTCAAGCTTGACTTATTGAAAAACATTCAATACGCCAAGCTTGCATTGTAAAAACTCATGATGAGATCTGTTCAATGCTTTAGTCAGAATGTCGGCCAACTGATCCTTGGTATGTATATAGACAGTGTGGATGAGTCCCTTCTAGATCTTCTCGCGAATGAAGTGGCAATCAATCTCTATGTGTTTAGTGCGCTCATGAAAAACGGGATTGACAGCGATCTATAGAGCGGACTTGCTGTCACAATGTACGATGGCTGGTTCCTGCAATGTCACCCCTAACTCCTTGAACAAATTGGTAACCCATACAATTTCAGCTGTCAAGCTTGCTAAAGTCCGGTACTCTGCCTCTGTGGAGCTCCTAGAGACTGTGGGTTGCTTCTTAGACTTCCAAGAAATGGGTGAATCACCA
>JAOTQR010123044.1:0-23481 GCA_025774065.1 Solanum ossicruentum
TGAAATGAAACAACTTGTGAACATTACTTAGCAACAAGAGTTCATGTAACTTGGTATCCAAGTATGGATGTAGATTCAAATGTGATTGTGTATGGAATCATATAAACATGTAACACAAGTGGAGACATAATTAATTGTTGTTTCGGAGTTGGTAAATACCTTTATGTACCAAGGAGAAATCTATGTTTCATGTCAAATGATACGAAATCAAATAGTCTTACATATCTCGTTGTATGACCTCGTTACTACATTGGAGTGGCTGCATTTTCCCCCAAATATTTATCTACAGTATTTTAGGCAATAAGACTACTATTAGCGGTGACAAAACATTTTTTAGCATCCCAATACCATAAAACTAACATATAGGCAGCAAACATTTAATTAGCGACGCAGGAACATTTCTTCATCCTTTTCACTTATAATTCATATTTTCTAATAACCTTTCTTATGTAGATGTCATATGCATCTTATTTTAGACCCTTAATAGTCTTACAATAGCCTATAAGACATAAAACATAACATATCTTCACAACGTACAAACAAGCGACACAACGTTACATCCTTTCCCCACACTTCGACATCAACAATCCCGAATCTGTCTTAACTTCACCTAAATTGTTTCCAACATTTTTACCACATAAAATTAGTATTAAAATAGTCCACAAATAGTCCTAAAGAAGGTTAAGGTCGTGGAACAACATATTACGATTTTCAGCTTTCAAGTTTCTTTTATGAGTAAAATTACGACGTTGTAAAACAACTCATCTTTATAGACTATAAAAGTGATGCAGCAGCTGAATTACATGTCAAACAACCTATACCTTGTTAAAAAATAAGCTTTACTTCATAATTCAGCCAATCAACTAATAGAAAAGCCTCTTGAACAACAAGAAATGTTCACAACAATACTTAGGATGCATGTTGTCCAGAATTTCCAACATAACGTAATAGCATATACTTCTTATTTTTCATGAAGAAACCATACTAAATACACAACTATAATTACTTACCTTTACCTTAAAGGTTCAGATCTTCCTTCAAGATCCTTAGAGGATTGTATTTTCAGCTTGGTAAAGTGAAATAGATTAAAAAAAAAAAAAAAACAAGAGTGTTTTTAAAGCTGAAATATTGTTCAAATGCAATGCCTTTAGGGGCTGCATTTGATCCGTTTTTAGAGACTTTCTTGGCCAGTTTTCTGTTTCATTTTTTGACCATATATTGACATCTATCAATACACTTGTGATATAGAAGCTGGTCAGCTTGGTAAAGTGGAATAAAGAGTAGATAAGTGTCTTTTGAAAAAACTGCACACTTCTTTGAAAACTGAAAACTTGTTTGAATTGGCAATGACTAGAGGGCTGCTCTTATGCCATTTTTAAGGACTTATTTGAACAAATTTCTCTTGAAATTTTTCTTACACATGTACAACTACTAATACACTTGTTATTCAGCAGCTTGTCCGTCCTAATTGGGCTTAAATTGGTGACACATTTGATGGACCTTGGCTGCCCATTTTCCAGCTTTCTTCTTACTTATGTTTCGGCATAATTTAGCAAACACATTGTGATGTCTTTGAGCCCCTTTTAATATAATCCTTGGACTAAATATATAGTCCATTTATAATGCTAAAACTTGAGCTAAGGTTATACCCTTAATACAGACTTTATTCATAATCGAACTTGAACAAATTCGACGTCGGGCCTCGTCTTCGTTTTGTTAGCAAATTTAAGCTAAGCAAGTAGGTGACTTTTCCTACTGAATCATTAATCCATACAAAAATCTCAATTATTTTACTTTGTTTCGGGTAGTGACCTCCTTAAATTAACACAGAGTATATATTCATTCAACCCGCTTAAGCGATAGAAACACATATCGCCCATTAACACGAGAGTCAAGCACTTGTTTAACAATTGGTGCTAATTTAACCAAAACATATCATGTTTCACTAAATGCATTAGTACATGATAAATGTGGGGTGTTACACATTGACTCATGAGAGAATCTACCTTGGAGATCATGTCTGATATTTGGATTCGTTACCCTTATATTTTTGAGACTTCAAGTATGTCCTCTACCTTATTTTAACATCTCTCCCACTTATAGCCTTGGAAAATTGGAAGTTAAGATTTTTCCTAATGGGTTAATTTTACGAGCCACTCTATGGCCCATAGATGCATTCACGGGTCATAGGTCAAAAGTTCCCAGTGAAGTTGAAAAATTGAAGAAATTATGAAATTTGACTTAAGAATTAGCAGATGGACCATATAAAGAACCACAGCCTGTCAGTAGGTCCCGTAGGTAGTGGCCCTAAAGAACCAAAAATTTTGCCTAAGTCTAGAGTGTTCTACGATGGGTCCTACGACCCATAAGTACAGCTCATAAGTTCATCCATAGGCCGTAAAGAGGAGTTTTGTGGGCGGCCCCTGCAGTTTTTAACAAAGGATGTTTTTGACTTTTCCAACCCATAGAAGTCCTAAACTATGTTGTTTTGGCCCTATTAACTACCTTAACCAACCTAAACTCTGTAAATTCCTATTCCTAATTCTTTGAAAACTTTAATTCTCACAATTGTCTCCAAGGTTTTCAATATATCTATCTAAGTCAAGGTTTCCATTGAAGCTAAAGCTTGAAGGTCCTATTAAGGATTTTCCAAATTTATCTCCTCGATTCTAAGTATTCTACTTGAGTTGTGTAGGGCTTCATTCATGGTTTATTTTAACTATGAAGCCCAATCTGAAACCTTCTTCTTATCAAACTTTCCTGATGAATTCTTATGGGCTTCTAAGCAATGATTCCTAATGCATGAATTATGATTTACATATGATAATTATGATTAATTATGTATGAATTATGATGAATTTCATTATGTATATGATTTTTAAGCAAAAAGATTATAATTTCAAAGTATGCATGATTAGGGCTTAATGACTTGATGTAGGCTCTTCTATTAGCGATCTAGTTTGATTTTAATTATGTGTTTTCTTCATGAATCCTACTCAATTGCATGATTTTCACTCAAATGCTCATGGACCTACACTTAGCCCCAGCCTCCTATGATAAAGCTATGAACTTCTATGTTTATGATCTCAAGTATAAAAAATATGTTTTAAATGATGATGAGATTATGTTATGACAATGATGATGTTATGAAAGCTATGATGATGATATGGTAAAAAAAAGTAATGAAAATTGTAATGTTTATGATGATGTTAAGGTGAGAATGTCGACCCACCATATGATGAAACAAAAGTAGATGGACTATTCTTATGAGATGATGTTTTCAGTTATGATGACTATTTATGAATTATGAAAGTATTATTTTGATAAAGTATAACTATGTTGAAAGCTAAGTATATGCATGATTTATGTATTATTTGGGATATGACTTAACACCGGAGGGCTTTGGTAGATACCATGGTCCTATAACTATGTGTCACCATAGGAATGATATTTATGTTTTATGCCTTAAAGGTGTGCTATTGGATCCAATTAGCTTAAATGATGGACACTCACCATGCTAGGATAGAGTCTAAAAGGTGGGGTCAAATGATGGTTCTCAGCGTGCTAGGATAGAACGTATAGGATGAGGATCGAGTTCACCTTTGCAAAGTAGACTCCTCTTAGCTTGATACAAAGTGAACATCAAGATTTCATGTAATAGTACACATAGTCTTATATATCAGTTATGATCTTATTCCCACATATGTAATGTTAAAGTCATGAATTAATTTGATGATATTTCTTTTGATGATTTTAAACTTGCATGCTCGTGCATATTGTGCCCTTATCCTATTGGTTATGATTATGCATATTAGTATATTTGTGATGTCACTTGATTCATGGCATACCTACACACTTAGTGCATTCTATGTGCTAACGCATATTTCTTGGCCTACATGAGCTAACGATGTAGGGATGGAAGATTAGGCGACTATTTCATTTTGAGGCTAGATTTGGACTTTGAGCTTGAAGACTTATTGGTGAGTTTCCATGTTTTGGGAACAAACCCTTATGATTTTCTGCTTTTTTACTTTTATTCTTTTGATGTATGTCTTGAGGGCAAGCTAGTGAGCTATGTGCTAGTCCCCTCCAAGATTTATGATGTAAAGACGTGATATTGATCTTAATGGATTGATGTATATGTTTTTATGGAAACTATTTCTTTACTTTAATGAACTTTCGTTTGCTTATTCTCTAATATATGCTTGTTTAACCTTATGAATATTTATGATATGAACACGAGGCTTGGTTAGGATGCCTTCGCATGTCACATTCGTCATCTCATAGCTAAGCCCGAGGTGCAAGTCATGACAAAAGTGGTAGTAGAGTCTAATTTTTGAAAGAATCCTAGGTATTCTAGCATGCCACATTGAGTAAAGTCTTGTTTATCGATTTGAAGTGCAGCACATCCATGAATAAGAGGCTATGAGATATTTTTGAAAAACTTCGCTTCTTTTGTAGTCTATGTCATGCCTTTAAAATTTTCATATTCTAATGTTTGTCCCTTGGCATTTTAAAAAATGGCTCAACAACATGCTCCAATACCAAGGGACGATGATGCTAATGTGAACCAAGCTTTTTCGGCTCCTCAAGCTCTCGAAGTCCCTCAAGCAGACAAAGTGTCTAATGATAAGTTCAGAGCTAAATCAACATGTTGGCTCAAGTTGCTGCTTCTCCTAAGGCTCTTACTCCATCTTCGAGGAAGAAAGATTTGCTAGTATGAATGCCTCAGAATTTCATGGTTCAAAGGTGGATGAGGATCCACAAGAGTTAGTTGATATGTAAGATAGTGGAAATTATGGGAGTGTCTTTCGAGAAAATGGACAAATTGCTGGCATATTAACTTAAGGGGGTGGATCAAGTTTGGTTCTCTCAATGAAAGTCCAAATGATTTGGTAAAGGTGCTATTGATAGGGATTCAAAGTTGTTGTCCTAAATCGTTTCTTCCCTCTTGAGCTAAGGGAAGCTAAAGTTATGAAATTCATGAACTTGAAGCAATGTGGTTTGAGTGTGAGGGAATATGCCCTCAAGTTCACCAAATTGTCCAAATTTGCTCCTTCTTTGGTGGCCGACTCAAGGGCCACATAAACAAGTTCACTTTGGGTGCATCCAACTTTGGAAGATGAAATGCAAGGCTGCCATGTTCATTAAGGAGGTGATAGTTCTAGACTTATAATATATATCGAATAAGTGGAGAGTGAAAAGCTTCAAAAGATAAGATCAAATGAGTCCAAGAGGGTACGTTATGAGGGTGAATTCTCTTATGCTAATCCCGGTGGTGGCCGATTTTAACAAGGCCAAGGGTCTTCAAAAAGTGCTCCTCAAAGGGTTGACAAGGGAAAAGGGCCAATCCTAAGGCTCAAGGTGATGTTGGGAAAGGTGGTGGTATCCCTCCTAGATGTCCCAAGTGTGGGAGTAACCATGTTGGTTAGAGCTTAAAGGGTACCAATGAATGTTTTGGTTGTGGAAAGATGGGACATAAGATTGTCGAGTGTCCCAATGTTGCTAATCAGGGTAAAGAAGGGTGTCCACAAGGTCAAGTAGCTCCAAGAGGGCAAGCGCAAAAAGGTGTCCAAGCTCAAGGTGGTGGTCTGTGTGGTAATCGATGCTATGCTTTACATGCTAGGCAAGAAGTTGATGAGGTCGCCGACGTGGTTACCGGTATGTTAAAAGTCTTTGATCATGATTTATATGCTTTGCTTGACCCTGGTGCCAATATGTCTTTTGTTACTGCTTATATTGTTGTAAAATATGATGTGTCTCCAGAAGTTTTGTTAGAGCCTTATTCGGTCTATAATCTTATTGGTAAGTTAATCCTAGCCAAGAAAGTCTATAGAAATTGTTTTATGTCGGTCTTATATAAAGTCTTCCCATGTGATTCAATTGTGCTTGATATGACCGATTTTGATATTATTCTTGGTATGAATTGTTCCATGCATCCTATGCTTCTAATTATTGTATGGCCCGGAAGGTCACATTCCAAGTTCCTAATAAGTCTACTCTTGAATAGGAGAGAACCAATTCTATGTTCAAATGGAAGCTTGTCTCTTATATGAAAGTTATGAAAATGATCTCCAAATATCATATTGTCTGAGTCATGGATGTTTAGTCTTGTGTTCCTACTCTTGATTTGGTCTCCATAGTGAGTTACTCAATGTTTTTTCTAATGACTTACCCAGTATTCCTCCCGTATAGGAAATAATTTTTGGTATTGAAGTCTTGCTTGATACCCAACCTATCTCTATACCTCCATACCACATGGACTTGGCAAAGTTGAAAGAATTGAAGGAACAATTGAAGGATCTGCGTGATAAGGGGTTAATAAGACCTAGTGTTTCACCATGGGGTGCTCCAGTATGGTTTGTAAGAAAGAAGGATAGTTCACTTCGGATGTGTGTAGATTATTGATAATTGAATAAGGTAACCATCAAAAATAAGTATTCGCTTCCAAGGATTGATGACCTATTCGACCAACTATAGGGTACAAGTTATTTCTCTAATATGGATCTCCGATATGGATATCACCAATTGAGGCTGAAGCAAGATGACATTCCAAAGATGGCTTTTAGAACATGGTATGCTTGTTTTGAATTTTTGGTTATGTCATTTGGACTAACAAATGTTCTTATCGCTTTTCTTGATTTGATGAACAAGATCTTTAAACCTTATTTGGATATGTTTATGGTGGTGTTCAAAGATAATATATTATTTTATTTGCGAAATGTAAAGGACCATGTAAACCATTTGAAGATAGTGTTACAAACATTGAGAGATAAGCAACTCTTTGCCAAGTTTAGCAAGTGTGAGTTTTGGCTAAGAGAGGTGACTTTTCTTCGTCCACTATTCTGGGGGATGGTATTATTGTTTATCCAAACAAAATGGAGGCAGTGAAGAATTAGCCTAGACCATTGTTTCCATCAAATATTACAAGCTTCTTGGGTTTGACAAGTTATTATAAAAGGTTTATTGAGGAAGTTTCCTCTATTACTTCTCCTTTGATAAGGTTGATGCAGAAGAAGGTAAAATACCAATAGTTCAAAGAATGTGAAAAGAGTTTCTAAATATTGAAGGATCGTCTTTCTTCGGCTCCTATTTAGACATTACTCGAAGGCCTAGATGGTTTTGTTAAGTATTGTGATGACTCACCTATAGGCTTGGGTTATGCTGTGATGCAACATCGAAAGGTCACTGCTTATGCTTCAAGGCAATTGAAAGTGCACGAAAAGAACTATCCAATACATGATCTTGAGTTGTTGGCTATTGTGTTTGTATTAAAGATGTGGCAACACTAGCTTTATGTGGTACATGTTGACATATTAGCTGACCATAAGAGTCTGCAATATGTGTTTAGCAAAAGAATTTGAATCTAAAGCGACGAAGATAGTTGGAACTTTTGAAAGATTATGACATGAGTGTTATGTATCACCTCGGTAAGGCTAATATTGTTCCCAATGGATTACGTAGAGTATCTAAGGGCAACATGGCACTTGTTGAGATTGAAAGTAGAGAGTTGGTTAAAGAATTGCACCGCTTGGCTTGTTTGGGAGTGATTGAATAGCTTGAGTAATGGTGGTGTGTTAGTGCCAAGTGGGGTGGAATCATCTTTGATAGAAGAAGTTAAAGCAAAGAAAGACATAGATTCTAATTAGTTGAGTTGAAGAAATTGGTCATTGATAAGAAGGTAGAAGTCTTTTCACAAGGATGAGATAGAGTGTTGCATTGCCAAGGGCGATTATATGTAGCCAAGGTGGATGGCTTAAAAGAGAAGATACGTGATGAAGCTTATAATTCCTAGTACTTTGTTCACTCTAGATCTACCAGAATGTATAGAGATTTGAGAGGAGTGTATTGGTGGAAGGACATGAAGAAAGATATAGCAAGGTGTGTGATAGAATGCCCAAATTATCAACAAGTGAAAGCGGAACCCTAAAGAACCAGTTGTTTGACCCAAGATATTGAGAAGCCGACTTGAAAATGGAGATAGTGAATATGGATTTCATTATGGGTTTGCCAAAGACAAGAAGACAATTTGACTAATATGGGTGTTTGTGGACATATATCAGGACAATTAAGGACATATACGATGGAGCCAAAAATCGGGTAAGAACGGTGGGAGGAGACTCAGAATATTTTTCTGTTGAGATGAGACTCCACCAAGGATCTATGTTGAGCCCTTTATTGTTGTCTTGGTGATGGATGAGCCAATGCAATCTATCCAAGAGAAGGTTCTATGGTGTATGCTATTTGCAGACGACATAGTACTGATTAATGAGAATTGGACTAAAGTTAATGATAGGTTAGAGGCCTGGAGACACGCCTTGGAGTCCAAAGGATTTAAATTGAGCAGGACCAAAACGGAATACTTGGACTGCAAATTTAGTGTTAAGAGGGATGAAGCAAGCTATGATGTGAGGCTTTCCACTCAACCTATACCCAAGAGGGAAAACTTTAAGTATCAGGGGTCTATCATCCAGAGTAATGGCAATATAGACGATGATGTCAGACATCGTATTGGGGCAGCATGGACTAAATGGAGGCTTGCCTCTAGAGTATTGTGTGACAAGAAGATACTACCTAAACTCAAAGGTAAGTTTTACAGAGTGGTGGTTAGACCATCGCTGCTATATAGAGTGGTGTATTGGCCAATTAAAAAGGATCATGTTCAGAAGATATATGTCGCAGAGATAAAGATGCTGAGATAGATGTGTGGTCATACTAGGAGTGACAAGGTTAGGAATAAGACCATTCGGGAGAAGCTAGAGGTAGCCTCGGTGACCGAGAAGATGAGGGAAGCGAGATTGTGATGGTTTGGACATGTGCAAAGAAGGAGTATAGATGCTCCTGTTAGGAGGTGCGAGAGGTTGGTTTTGGGAGTTACTCGTAGGGGTAGAGGTATACCGAAGAAGTACTAGGGGAGGTGGTTAGAGAGGATATGAAGGAACTTGATCTTACTGAGGACATGACCTTAGATAGAATGAAGTGGAGGTCGCGAATTAGAATAAAGTAATGGTAGGGTTTGGTGTTTTTTATCATGTTTTTGCATCATCTGTCGTATTATGTGTTAGTTTTATTTTATTTACATACTGTCATGTGCTATTCACTACTAGTCACTCTTTCTGTTCTATTCCCTTCCCTTCCTTTTTGTCATATCTAGTTCTTTCTGCTTACGGGTTTTGAGATGAGGGTTCCCAGGAAACAGCCTCTCTACTTCTATGGTAGTGGTAAGCTCTGGGTACATTCTACCCTCCCCAAACCCCACTTGTGGAATTTTATTGGGATGTTATTGTTGTTGTTGTTGGGTGATTGTGGATAAGATGATGAAAACAGCCCACTTTTAGCCGGTAAAGACTTCATATAATGCTAAAGATTATGCCAAGGTTTACATCCAAGAGTTGGTAAAGTTGCATAGGGTACCATTATCCATCATATCGAATAGAGGTGCTCAATTTACTTCTCATTTTTTGAAGTAATTCCAAAAAGAGCTTGGTACTAAGGTGAAGCTAAGTACCGCATTTCATCCTCAAACTGATGGATAAGCCGAAAGGACAATACAAATATTTGAAGATATATTGAGGGCGTGTGTACTTCATTTCAAAGGAAGTTGGGATTGATCACTTACCTCTTATTGAATTTGCTTATGATAATAGTTTTCATTCAAGTATTGTTATCGCTCCATTTGAAGCATCATATGGGAGACGATGTAGATCACCGTTAGGATGGTTTGAGGTCGGAGTTATGTCTTTAATCGGACCAAATTTGGTACTTGATGTTATGAAGAAGGTGAAAGTCATAAAATAGAGGTTGAAAGCTGCCCAAAGTCATCAAAATTTATATGTCGATGTTATGAGAAGAGAACAAAAGTAGGAGCACGAACGATTTGGTGTATTGGATTGTGGCATTTTTATTTTCACATTTGTTATCGTATTTGGGATACAACTTCGTATCTATCATTGTTGATTTGAAATTTCGTGTATTTCTGCTTTTCACTTGTCTTGATTAATTAATAATGAACGATATTCAAATTACAAGAAATGATGGATTCCCTCATGGATTATATGAAATTTTGAATCATGACATAATTAATATTACTTTTTATTATAATAAATTAAAAATATTTTTTTGTATGATTACATAAATAAACTCAAAAAAGTTATTTTATCAAAATAACATTGTCCTACATAATAAATCTCTGAAATGAGGATAAAAAAAGTATACCTTTCTACTGACTCAAGAAAGACAAAAAAGTTAGTCAAATGAAAATTATTCGCATAGTCAACAATAAATGTGCTCACTAGCCAATAGAGGATAGTATATAAGCAGTCTTCAAGGGAAAACCTCGTTCCACATTGGAACTTCTACTAGAAAACCTAGAAAGTAGGTTAGGTATCTCACCGATAAATTCAACCTTTTATCATGTATGTATTTTTATTTTTCTGTACCTCTTCCTCATAATGGCTAAAGAAGAAAATCCTGAAGAAACGTATAAACTAATGACAACTCCTTATCAAGGTATGATACAAGATGCTCATGTCATGTTGCTTCATCACATCAACGAGTTTGTTGATTAGATGGTTGATTTGCTAAAATGCTATGACTATAAAGGTAAACATTGTGACATCTCTAAATATAAATAGTGAACTTATAACTTTTGTGCCTTTGATATAACAAAATTCCATATGATTTATTTTATGAAGAATTAATTATTAAGATGCATGTATCTTGTTCGTGATTCTTACATCAATCTTTTTAATAGATTTAATTTATCCCTTAAATCTTAAATTTCCCTTTTTCTTATTGTCATAACACTATTTCTATGCTTATTTTTGTTATTTTTCTAATTAATAAATTAGTTTTTAGTGATAATTAAAAAATTGGATTGGAATTTTTACTTTTGATCATTGCTATGAGCTTAACAAATTTGCTATCTCCAAAGAGATGTATATGAGTTTTTTTGGGGAAATAAATAGTTTTATGTTAACTAATTTCTCTTCATGTGCGTCACACGTGTATGCTGAGTTTGTAATATAGAATATTTTAGGAATGAATAATAAAACACACACTTGAACAATCACTTTTCCACAAGCTGCATACCCTGAAATTTTCATTGTTACATTTTTCTAAAACACACCTCAACAATAATATTTTGATGTGTAGTATTTGTTTCTATAACAAAACAGACTTTGATCATATGAATGACATACTAAAGTTATTTTTTGAGCAGTCTTTAAACAGAAACAAATATTTGTTCTATTCTAGAGTTTCATATTATTTTTTAAAATTTAAAAATAGATTTGCAATGCTAATAAAAGGAATACATAACTTACAAAGAATCATAACTAAGTGAAACATAATACAATCAGATGTCAAGATAGTTATGTTGATTTAAAATATTATTAAGTAACCTTGACTAAATGTAGCTTTTTTAATTCCTAATCTCTACCAATAAATATCCAACATCATAGTCCAAAAAGAAGAAATTTATATGAGAATTTAGAGAAACGAAAATGTAACGAAATTGTTCATCCGATATTGAACACGACACATATTTTCTCTCAATGCAACACCAAAACAAATACTTGATTAACCTTCATTCCCAGACAAAAAAAAAAGATAGTTTGCAAGATCAAGACATTTCAATATTACTAAAAGAGTTGGAAAAATGAATGATTGAAAGACTTATCAATTGTCATATACAAATTAAATTGATATTTTAAATGGTGTCTTATCGCAAATAGAAATTATGGATGTTTAAAAGAAAACGAAACAATGCCAACTTTTTAAGTTATTTATAGGATTTTTTCTAATTTTAGATTTAAATTAAATAAGTTATTTAGATTAATAGTGTCGGGGTATTTTAGTAATTTTACTTTCAAATTTGTGAGTTCGTGCTTTTAAGATAATATAGATAGCTATAGAATATAGAGGTAGATTTTCATGTCGATGTAATTTTATCCGATGTTCTGATAAAATATAGTCTCTGTTAATTATTTATTATTTAATCAACTCACATATGCATTTGACACGTGGCGTTTAGTCAAAATGGGTTTCCTTCTTCTTTTTGGATTTGGAAAGGTACTCTATAAATAGGGGTTTTCCTAACCTAGAAAATCCACTAAAAAGAAAAAGAATTACTATTAGGTTGTGTCATGTCCTGGGAGGGTACCCTTGGCGTGGCCGGCACTTAGAGACTATTGCTAGCCCTCGAGCGAGCCACTTGGCCTCATCGTCATATCTTAGTCGACAGTGAAAGAAGTATGCTCAAAGAAAAGATTGTAAGGTAATTAAATAATCTAGTCTTTATATATAAAAAGGAATTTTAAAATAAAACAAAGTTGAAAAAGAACAATACTCAAGATCCTCTACTCAATGTCTATGGCCTCTACCTCTAACATCTAGATGGTACCATGACAAGGCATGGCTACCCAACTCAGAGAAATTAGAAACAGATAACAAAATAAAAGAAAGGCTCCTCCGGCTAGCAAGGAGGGCTCACCGACTCTAAAAATCAGGAACTCTGAACCTCAACGATGCACCTGCTGAAGTCCTCCATCTCCCGTATCTAAATCATGAAATGATGCAGTGCCAAATGGCGTCTGTACGTGGAATGTATTGTATGTAAGAATGGCTAAAGTAAACACAAAATCAACTCAGTAATCCTGATTCAGAACTCAACTCATTCAATTCAAGACTCGACTTAGTGAATATCCAGTTTAAAGTTTGAAGTCATACTTTAAAATTCGACTCAATGTTTTTTTTATGCAATTCAGTTTGGAAATCATGATATATTAACTCAAGTGTTGCTTGGAAGTTTCTCTAACTGACATAAATCTCCACCCCACCATTAGTTTGGTGATGTACAACAAAAAGACATCGTTGCCACATCTATCCTAAACTTGCCAAGGAATAGGACATCACCTCTAACTCTCTCCCTCTCTCGGATCCTAAGAGATTGTTCCTCAAATGGGAACATGGGCCACCAAAATTATCCTGTGCAACCATCCTATGCTGGCAACGTAATTTTGGGGTGATTACTCTCACCCAACTCGGCGCTCAATACTCCTTTCAAGACTAAAACATGCTCATCAACTCAAACACATCTCAATCAACCCAACATCAAATTTCTCAATTAATTCCATAACTCAAAATGGGAACTCCAACAATGCAATTCAAGACTCAATTCACATTATGCAAGTCATTTACAAATTACAGTGAAGTGACATCATATCATCCATATTCAGTACATAAGATATCAAAGAGACTCAACACATGCATATATGAGACAAGAAACATACTTTTCAGGTTCAACTTACTTAGTTTCAAAAGTTAGGTTTATAGTATCAATTTAGTCAGTAACCTGGTAAATATAATGTTACACCCCGGTAGGGTACCCTAGATGTAACTAGCACTCAGAAACTACTACTAGTCCCCAAATGAACCACCTAGCCTCATTATATTCATTCAATCAATAAAATAGCGAAAGTCATCAGAATTAACAGGTCAATCACAGTGGGAAACTCTACCCTATCATATCCCCATCAAGAAATACGGCCATAGGTCACAAGACTAGCCATCAATATCCTTAACATTAGAATTATGACAATTTAATATAGAAAAGGGAAAAGAACCTAACATTAATCCATCATCTCTCTATGTCTATGAAGCATCTCTCTATAAGTCTAGGAAGGTACCATGACAGGTCATGGCTACCACAAACTCATAATAACTCAAAACAATATGGAAATGAAATAAATACACCCTCCAATGCAGGAGATGACTCACCAACTCTCTGGAGCTAGAAGTCTTTGAATCTCAATGAATCATCTGTTGAATCCCGTTGTCTACTGAAACTGCATCATGAAATAATGTAGTGCTAAATGGCGTCAGTACGTGGATTGTATGGTATGTAAATGGGCAAAAAGTAAAAAGTATAAATAGATACGACTTGAAATAACATCAAACTATCAGTTACTCATCTCAGCTCAGGACAAGGAGTAAGATAGTATCACATCAACATCAATCAAGACTCATACCATCACATAAACATTAGAGTACTATCAAGATAGAACCTATCTGGGAGTTTCTCTAACCGACAACTAGCACCTATGAGCTAGTGATGATATAACGAAAGCAATTTCATTGTCACATCTGTCCAACACCTTGTCGAGGTAGAGGACGTATCTATCAGTGGATCCACAAATCTATCAAGCCCTCTTTTAGGACTGAGGAAACATCCGTTTTTCACAATCCAATCATATCCTACGCTGGCCATGTAGTTAATGAGTGTCAGTGGGAATCACTCTTACCCATTTCGGTACTCAATACTCCTTCCAGGACTGAACATGCTCATAAGTTATCAATATCAGGATTTTCCATCACTTAGTCTCTTTTGGACAAAGAATCACCAACTCATCTCATCATCTATCAACTCAAGGAATTAGGAACATTCTTTAAGCTTAATTCAACCTCTTTTAGACTGTAAGTATATCAATCTAGTATACATCAACCATCAACTCATTCAACTCAGGGACCGAACCATAACAAGCAAGCATACCCATGTGATCAGGCCTCTAGACTCAATCCCTATCTTCTTTCATGCAATCTTTAACACAGTAATCATGTAAGGGTTATATAATAATACAGATAATTCATTTAAACAAGTAATTCAAGTTATGATGATCATCAATTCAAGAAAATATATGTAATAAAAAAAGTTTTCAATAAAACATTCAAGAAATTTATATATACAACCCATCACTTTCAACTATCAACTTTCTACAATCAAAGGGGCATATGGGAGAACAATCCCATATTTTAGGTATCCTTACATACCTGGATGAAGAACAAACTTGATGGTCTTCAAGGAATTGACCCACAATCTTGAAATCCCCAAGCATTTCTTGTCTTTTCTCTCAAGAACTTTCACATAGAAACTAAGAAAAATGGGTTTTGAAACCCTTAATCTGATATAAATGACCCTTAATCAGGTTTTTGGGACTTAGAATAGGTTAGGGAATGACCAAACAGCCCTTTCTCATAATGAAAGATATAATTTCCATCTTGCAACATCATGTTCGCGTCGCACCAGGGGCGCGGATATGTGTTTTTTGCAAACTTTTATTTTTTCCAATTTCACATTAAAGATTAAAAAAGCATAAGTGTGATTCCACGTCCTAGATATGTCGCTCCCTGGGTGCGCACTCTCACTGTCCCGAAAATAATTAGCAATAATTATTTTCTGACTCGATTGCTCTAAAATTGAGCCGAGGCCATTTTTCCACTTTATTTTTTTATGTTGATAGCAAATTCGGTCTCAGATTTTCCATCCGAGCTCGGGATGACATGTTATGCACATGATTCTATTATATAGGTATTTTGATAATTTTGTGGGGTGTTACATTATCTCCCCCTTGGAATTATTCGTCCTAGAATAATGAGTAAAGGTAGGATTAAGGCACGCGTAGACTCAGGACTCATCTCAATACTCACACAAGAGATCTCAAACTTTCGACTATCCATCAGCTCTTATGCCTCTACATTAGACCCAAGAATAGAATAAACTCATCAATTCAAGAATAGGAACTTCAATTAACGTAAGGATAGGGACATTACTTTCGACATCATTGCCATTTGGCATGAATAAGTGTGGGTATTTGGTCTTCATAGCCTCCTTAGCTTCCCAAGTAGCTTCCTCAACAATTTGGTTCATCCATTGAACTTTAACGAAGGATATCTCTTTGTTTGTCAAACTTACAAACTTGATGGTCAAGAACTTGGACTGGAATCTCTTCATAGGACAGGTTATCCTTCGCCCCCATGCCCTCAATAGGGATCACCAAGGTGGGATCTCCCAAGAACTTCTTCAACATCAAAACATGGAATACCGGATGAATCTTGTCTAACTTGGAAGGAAAGTCTAACTCATAAGCGACCTTCCCCATGCTCCTCATAATTTGATAGGGTATGATGTTGCCAGGACTTAACTTTACTTTCTTCCCGAACCGCATAATGCCCTTCATTGGTGATACTTTCAAGTACGCCCAATCATCTACTTTAAATTCCAAGTCTCTCTTCCTCACATCAGTGTAATACTTCTGGTGACTTTGAGCAATCTTCAAACTCTCTCTAATAACCTACACCTTCTCCATGGACTAGTGGACAAGATCAACTCAGCTTCACCAACTTCAAAGCACCTAATCGGTGAACTACACCTCCTCCTATACAAATCTTCGTAAAGAGCCATTTGGATACTTGTATGATAGCTAGTAATTGTAGGTGAACTTGACCAATAGAAAGTACTCATCCTAATTCCCTTTATAGTCAAGAAAGCAAGCCCTTAACATATCTTCCAGGGTTTGAATGGTGCACTCTGCCGGTCCATCTATCTAAGGATAGAAAGTTTCACTTTGGCACCTAACCCCTTCTGAAAGGATATCCAAAACTAGGAGGAGAATTGACCTTCTCTGTCTGAGATGATAGATAAGGGAACTCCATGCAACCTCACAATATCATGATGTATAACTTAGCATATTCCTGAAGTGGACTGATTTAGTCATCCTATCTATGATCACCCATATCAAGTCATGTTGCTTCCAGGACCTTGGTAAACGAGTAATGAAATCCATGTTGATCATCTCCCACTTCCACTCTAGAATTTCAATGTTCTGAGCTAACCCACAAGGCCTTTGATCTTCAACCTTGACCTATTAACAATTAGGACACTTAGAGACAAATTCAGCAATGTCCTTCTTCATTCCATTCCACCAATAGACTTCTCTCAAGTCGTGGTACATCTTGGTAGAGCCAGGATTGATTGAATATCTGGAGTTATGAGCTTCGGCCATGATTCTCTCTTGAACACCATCAACATCGGGCACACACAATCTACTCTAGTATCTCAACACCCTATCTCCCCCTTGGAGAAAAGCATCACTTTTTGCTTATTAATAACTTCTTTCAATTGAAACAAAACAGGGTCTTGGTCTTGCTTTTCCTTCACTTCCGACACTAAAGATGAAGCAGACCCATTCTGAACGTTGACCCTGCCTTCATTATTCTCCTCAAGTTGTACTCCCAATAGGGACAACCTTTGGGCTTACTTAGCCAACTCGTTCTTCCCTTCCACCACGTGGGCAGTGCTACCAATAGACAACCTGCTAAAAGCATCAGCAACAATGTTAGCCTTACTTGGGTGGTAGAGAATGCTCATATCATAATCCTTGAGCAACTCCAGCCATCTCCTCTGCTGCAGGTTACGCTCTTTCTGACTGAAGACATATTGCAAGCTCTTGTAGTCAGTGAACACATCCACATGCACTCCATATTAGTGGCGCCAGATCTTAAGTGCGAACACCACTGCAGCCAACTCGAGATCATGAGTGGGATAGTTCTTCTTATGAATCGTAAGTTATCTGGAAGCATAGGCTATCACCTTGCCTCTCTGCATCCGCACATAATCTAGTCCAACTCTGGATGCATCACAATATATCACGAAGTTTTCCATCCCATCAGGCAGTGTCAAAACTGGTGTTGTAATCAATCTAATCTTCAACTCTTGAAAACTCTTCTCACATTCGTCTGGCCACTAAGACTTGACCTTCTTCTGAGTTATCTTGGTCAAGGGTGAAGACAAGGAAGATAACCCCTCAATAAATCTGCAGTAGTAGCTCGCCAACCCCAAGAAACTCCGTATATTAGTGGGAGAGGTCGATTTGGGCTAGTTCTTAACTGCTTCAATCTTCCGAGCATCTACTCGGATACCATCGCCTAAGACAACATAACTTAGGAAGGCCAGGAACTTGAGCCAGAGCTCACACTTCAAAAACTTTGCATACAATTCATGGTCTTTGAAAGTTGCATAACCACTTTAAGTTGATTGGCATGCTCATCTTCATCCTTAGAATATACCAGGATTTCATCAATAAATACAATCACGAACATATGAAGATACAGTGTGAATACTCTATTCATCAAGTCCATAAAAGTTGCAGCGGCACTAATCAACCCAAAGGACATGTCAAGAACTCAAAATGGCATACCTTGTCCTAAAGGTTGTCTTAGGAATGTCATATTCCCTTACTTTAAATTGATGGTAACTCGATCTGCTGTCTATCTTAGAGAAACAAGAGACAACCTGAAGTTGGTCAAACAGATAATCTATCCTGAGAAGAGGACACTTTCTTTATTGTGACCTTATTTAGCTACCGGTAGTTTATACACATTCTGAGAGACTTATCTTTCTTATGCACGAATAGGGAAGGAGCACCCCAAGGAGAAACACTAGGTCTTATGATGTCTTTCTCTTGTAAGCCCTTCAATTGCTCTTTCAATTCTTTCAATTCAGTAGGGGTCATCCTATAAGGTGAGATTAAGGTAGGTTGGGTATTGGGGAGAAAATCAATCCCAAAGTCAATCTCCCTATCTGGAGGTACTCCAGGTAGACCATCGAGGAACACTTCAGGAAACTCATTTACAATCGGGACCAACTCTAGACTAGGGGACTCAACATGATCAGGTTTAACTCGCACGAGGTGATAGATACACCCTTTGGAGATTAGCTTTCTAGCTCTAAGATAGGAGATAAACTTTCCCTTAGGTGCTACAGAATTCCCTTTCCACTATAAGACAGGTTCATTAGGAAATGGAACTTAACAACTCAGGTCCTACAATCGATCGAGGCATAAAGTCGACCATCTCCAACTCTACTAAGTCAGCCTAGGTATCTCTATGATAAATAGATACTACACAATCCCTGTAAACCCTTTCAGCTAAGATAAACTCACCAGTGGGAGTGCAAACAGAAAATGATTCAATCAAACACTCTGGAAGGATCCCAAATCTACTAGCCACATAGGGAGTTACAAATGATAAAGTGGCACTCGGGTCAAGCAATGCATAACAATCAAAGTAAAGACTCAAAGCATACCTGCAATAACATCTAGTGTTGCCTCCCGATCCTGACAATTACCCATGACATAAAGATGGTTTGTCCCGCCTCCTGTGCCTGTAGTAGCACCCCTCTGGTGACTGCCAGTTGGGAGTGATATGGAAGACTGTGCTCTATTGCTTTCTTCACCTCATCTCCTCTTTGGGCACTCATTCTGGAAGTGACCAGTCTGCCCACATGAGTAACAAACATCTTTGCCCACGCGACACTCACCTAGATAGAGCTTACTAAAATGACCCCAAAAGGTTTTCAAAAATGTGTCTCGAATTATCTAAAATTTTAAATTCCATATATCCAATATTCGTGCGTGATATCGATAATCCAACTTCATATTCTTGTTTAGAGGGTCAAAATTAGGGGAAAAAAGGTTTAACCCCGATTTAAGAGCAATTGTAGCAAAATTTGAAAATCACAAAAAAGTTATTTCCAGAGACGATCTGCGCCCCTGGAGCGACACGCCAAAGGCGTGCTCCTATACATTTTTGCATCCAGTTTTGGGTCTTGGGCCTAAGTGTTCCCAAACATGTTTATACCTATACTTAGTCATATTTCACCCTCATATCACCCTAAATATTCCCTAATATCCTCTCAAACGCTTAGCCATATTTTCCACTCCCAAATTCAAGTCTCAAAACTCTCATTCAGAACTAAGGAATTCCATCAAGCTTCAACCCTCCATTTTAAATCTTAATCAAGAGCTTCCTCAAAGCTAAGGTATGTAGGTTTTAGCCATTGGGTTCTTCCACTCATGTGCCCTTATCTCCTTTTTAATTAATTTGCATGATTTAAGGTTAATTTTACAAATGGGTTTAATAGTATGAACATGTCTATGAACAATGTTAAAGCTATGTAAAGTTGTGACTGTTTTGCTATGTATTGAGCTATAAACCTTGGATCTATTGTAATATTTGATGAGGGGTTCTTATGTATATTGCTTAAGGGTATTTCAAGGCATTGATTGATGGTTTTACCGTATATCTTTTTACATGATTTCATCTCTATATTTCATGGTTTTATACTAGCATTAGACACCCTTAAGTGTTTGATAAAATGTCCGGATGTGGTCTCTTGAGGAATTGAAGGTCCAAAGCATGAGATATAATATGATTGATGTTATGATGATGAAATGATCTTATGCATATGATATAATCTATATAAAGTGTTGCATTAGACCATGCCCAGTCCGGGGGGATTAAGAGCCCAGATAGCCTAGTTGAGGGGTTAGAATCTTAAACACTAGGGTCGTAAGTGAGATTTCCACTAACTTAGATAAGGGGTTTGTACCTCACACACCAGGGTGACAGGTGTAAGTATCACTAACCTAGATGAGAGGTTTTTACCTCACACACCGGGGTGA
This sequence comes from Solanum ossicruentum, assembly GCA_025774065.1. Lineage (NCBI taxonomy): Eukaryota > Viridiplantae > Streptophyta > Magnoliopsida > Solanales > Solanaceae > Solanum > Solanum ossicruentum. The sequence continues at coordinate 20,301 of JAOTQR010123044.1, forward strand.
TAGATGCAATTATCACTAACCTAGATGAGGGGTTTGTGCTTCATACCAGGGTGATGGGTGAAATCATCACTAACCCGTCAAGGGGTTTATACTTTGTAAATCTAGCTTGATATCTTACACACATATGATATTTTATATGAGGATGAGTTGCTTGATCATCCTCCTCCTCCACGTGGCTAGATCAGTACTACTCAAGCCTGTTAGTGAGTCCTCCACTTCGGGGACCTTGGTCTATGTTGCTCTTATTATGTATTGATACATTCTTCTTTATTTTCTATTTTGACTATGAGGGTGAGCCCGGTTGCTTGTCTTGGCCCCCGCTCTTCTCTAAGTATTAGAGGTGTTTGATGGACATATTATATAACTATGATATGAGTTTGACTCTTGTCTCTTTGCTATGATGTTATGCAAGCTTTTTCCTTAGCCCTTTTGCCCCTATTCTTACTCTTTATGTCTTTTATATGCTTCTGTGATGGATGAGGTGTAATGATAAGTTAAGATGCTTTTTTGAGGTTCCTTCGGGTTCCTCATTCACCGTGTCATGTCTAAGCCTAAGGCTTGGGTCATGACAATTACCGCACTTGTTACAAGGTGGTTTTCCTTTTGTACCTTAGGTCACACTAGCTTGAGATTGAGAACCCTGAGCCCTGTAATTCTGGTAACCATAAGACCATTGATCATACCTATTTTGTTGGACAGGTGCACTCGCTGCAGAGGGTGCATAGTGAGAAGACCTCTTTTGAAGGTAGGATTTATCACCCTTATTTTGTCTCTATTAGCTAGGCTCATGCCCTACTGATTCTTCTTTCCTTCTCTTCTCTATCTCTCTTATTATCTTACTCAGTTTGCTGGGCATATACCATAATCTTGGAAATGTCCGAAATGGGGATCAACAACGCTGCTTTGCGTTCTTTATTCACATGCCTACCTAAGCCAGACACAAACTTCCTCATCCTTGCCCTCATGTCTTGGACCATCTTTGGAGAAAATCTAGGCAGCTTAATGAACTTGAGGTTGTGCTCTTTAACAGTCATCCCCTCTTGCTTTAGGTTCACAAACTCCTCAACCTTTGCCTCGATCAACTCTTGGGGAAAGAAGTGCTCAACGAAAGAAACCTCAAACTCCTCCCACTCCGCAGGTTCAGCATCTTCACATTTACGTTCCTCTCATTAGTTGTACTAGACATTTGTAACATCTTTCAGCTGGTAAGATGCAAACTCAACCCCTTCAATTTCATTGGCATGCATAGCCCTCAAGACTTTTCACATCTCATCGATGAAATTATGTGGGTCTTCCTCAACCTTTGACCTCATATACACTAGAGGGTTCATCCACAAGAAGTCTCTGAGCCTGGTTGCAGCCGTGGATTCCTGTGAGCTGGAACTAGGGACCTGAGGGCCTCGACTATTACCCTGGGAGGCCACTAGCTGAGTAAGCATAGAAATGGCTCCCCTAAACTCTATCACTGAGGTGGAAGCCGGCTGCGGCTGTACAGGGGACACCTATAGGACCTCAGCAGTCCTGGCAGGTCGGCCCCGACTCCTTGTCCCTGTCTGAGTAGGGACCTCTGGTTGGGAATCCTCAACAGTTGGGGCTGAGGTATCTCTCTGAATAGTAGTTTGTTTTGGAGGCATATTCTGCAAACGTGTAACGAATGAATTAGAACAAGATTTTCATAGAGTTAAACTTTATCACACGAACTCAAATCATAGAAGAAGGGCGACACTTCCTAATGTCCTATAGCCTTCTACTTATGAAGTGTGGTGTACAACGCACCCATAAACAAGACTCTACCAGACATAGCTTCATAGACTCACTATGACACTCGAACTTTGTGCTCTAACACCAATTTTGTCACTCCTTGGTAGGGTACCCTGGACATTATTGGAACTCAGAGATTATTACTAGTCCCCCAACGAAACACCTGACCTCATCACATTCGTTCAATCAATGAAATAGCAGAAGACATCAGAATTAACAAGGTAATCATAGTGGGCAACTCAATCCTATCACATACCCATAAGAAATACGGCCACAGGCGACAAGACTATCCATCAATATCTTCAACATACAATAGTATTATGACAATTTAATTTGGGAAAGGGAAAAGAACTTAACATCAATCCATCATCTCTCCATGTCTATGAAGCCTCTATTTTTATAAGTCTAGGAAGGTACCATGACAACCCATGGCTACAACAAACACATAATAACTCAAAACAATAAGGAAATAAAATAAATACATCCTCCAAGTACAGTGGAGAACTCACCGATTCTCTGGAGCTAGAAGTCTTTAAACCTCAATGAATCATCTGCGGAAGCCCTCTGTCTACTGAATCTGCATCATGAAATAATGTAGTGCCATATAGAATCAGTACATAGAATGTACAGTGTGTAAATGGGTTAAAAGTAAAAAGTATAAATAGATACAATATGAAATAACATCAATTTAATAGGTACTCATCCCAGCTCAAGATAAGGAGTAGGACAGTATCACATCAAATCAATCAAGAATCATACCATCACATTAACATTAGAGTACTATCGAGATGGAACATATCTAGGAATTTCTCTAACTGATAACCATCATCTAAGAGCCAATGATAATAAAGAAAGCAATGTCATTACCACATCCATCCAATACCTTGTCGGGGCAGAGGACGTCTCTATCAGTGGATCCATAAATCTATCAAGTCCTCTTTTGGGACTGAGAAAACATCCATTTTCTCATGGTCCAATCCTCTCCTATGTTGGCAACGTAGTTAATGAGTATGGGTGGGACTCACTCTTACCCATTTTGATGCTCAATACTCCTCCCAAGACTCAACATGCTCATAAGCTATCAATATCAAGAGTTTCCATCACTTAGTCTATTATGGACAAAGAATCATCAACTCATCTCATCATCTATCAACTCAAGAAATTAGGAACATTCTTTAAGCTTGATTCATCCTCTTTCAGACCCTAAGGATATCAATCTCATTAACATCAACCATTAACTCATTCAACTCATGACCCAGACCACAGCAAGCAAGCACACCCATGTGATCAAGACTCTAGACTCAATCTCTATCTTCTTTCATGCCATTTTTAACAAAGTAATGAGTGGGAGATCATCAATATGGACTTTATTACAGGGTTGCCTCGCACTCCACGAAGGTATGACTCTATCTGGGTTATT